>CAIGRK010126988.1:0-16370 GCA_903798315.1 Fraxinus greggii
TTTGTTTGGGCCCAACTTTCGAATCCTCTAAATGGGCTTTTCTCTCTGGACCCCTTAATTGGGCAACTGAGCTTCATTCTCTAGGCCATTTAACTGGGCCTCATTTTTATGTGTCAACAAGTACATTCTGAAATTACATTCTTGAAGTGTAATCACGTCCATTTGCCTGTAGCCGCCTGTAAAATTCAGTAAACAACTGTACTTAGAAACGTCGTTCTCATTGTTACTTATAGTTGTGATGAATACAATAACCAAAAATGCTAGCCGAAATAGAGAATGGTCAAGAATTATGGAGTCTCATGTCTAATATCTAGCAAACCACCAGGAAATAGCCTACAATTGTTTTATTTATTTCTTTTTGTTTGAACGAGAAGGTCTTATTGAACACATGAATAAAACAGGATTCATAGATTGGTATGACAAGCTTGTTATTAAATAAAGAAAGCCCATGGATCAAACTTCTTAGTAGGTGAAACTACCCCTGGATTGCAACTAGACTCATCCCACCGTGTAAGCAAATCCAGTAACTGAATAAGTGGGAGGTCAGGAATCCCATGTTTTAGGAGATCACAAACTATGTTTTTCTGGATCAAACTTGGTGTACATTTGGTGTACATTAAAAATGTACTCCAAGTTTGACATCCCCCTTACAATAGTGGGGGTCTCGATTCTTGTTGGAAGCGGCCCCCCCACTATTGTGAGGAGGATGTACACCATGGTGTACAAAGGGTTTAACCCATGTTTTCTTCGCTGTATGAGCTTATACAGAGCCCAACTCCTTAATGAGGGGAGGGAAGCTTTTTTTCTGCACAATTCCTTATTTCCTACAGACATCTTGTTTTGGGCCTCAATTGAATGGTAACTATGGAATATTTAGCTAGCGAGTTTACTAGGATAATCGTCTGTTTCTTGACTAGAATATGATTTCATGGTGAAGGTGACGTCTTTCTCTTTTTGGATGGTTTGATTTGTCAGGAAATAGCCAAGAGACTCCCACGCCCGGCCTCTTCCTGATTTTGAAACGTTGAGAATTAAGTTGTGCACTAGATATTGCTGAATTCGCTTGTATTATAATGTATGTTACTTTCAGGACTGCAATTGTACCTACTGTGTTTCTGTTGGAGTTCTATCATAATTTTTCAAAAACTTCGGCACATGTATGTTTACAGCCTATCATACAAGTGTATTATATTCAAAAATGGTACTCGAGAGTTTCGCCCTAAATTGATGTCTAAACTGGATAATTATGTTTATATGTATGGTGTAGCAACCCAAATTTTCATAAACCTTGGAGGTTACCATAAAATCCATTTTTCTTTACATTAAATACAATAAAAATAAAATTCTTTAATAATACAAAATATAATTGGAACATCCATAAATTTAAATTAAATCACGAATCTTTAAACATAATCAACTAACAATTAACATGTAAATTATTGTAAGAGTGCGTATTTTCATATACAATTATATAATAATAAAATAGGCACTTTGTACCACATTTCTTATGGAGTATATCAATGACCAAGCGAGCCACCCATCAATAGTATTTTGAATTCTCAAAAGATTTCACATTTTGATATAAAGAATCCAATAGAGCTCACATTTCGTTAGATCGAACTAGAATGTTCATATTCATGCATAAATTATTGAATATAAAAATATGTAGAAACAAATCACTTATACACAAGTATCTTACCTCGTTGGATTAAATGAATTTTTGAAAGAAATTTGAATGCACATTCCAAATCCTTTTCTTAAATCTCTCTGCCGCCGCGTTCAATTAGTGGGTACTATTTATTTTTGTGGTGAATAATGGGACCTTTGCATGGTATTTATAGTTGAAAATAATTGAGTTTTGAAACAATTGAAATAGAGGAGCCCTGTTCCATTAAAATTGGACATAATAGGTTTGGTAGAGTTTAACTGTCAAATCATAATTATCAATTTAAGTTATTGGCTACATAGGACTCACACATGGATGATGGACCAATTTGTCAATTTGTTTCATTGAATTGGAATATTAATATAAGAATTAAAAGAATGGTAAACGGTGTTTAATAAATTTAGGATTGCCATTAAGCTTTATCCAAATCAATGTAGGATTACAATTAACGGTTAACATTTATCTCACACGAATCATGGCTCGCATAAAAATCTAAATCATAAACCAATTTTAAAGAAATTACCAATTAAAATAACTTCTTTGGACATCAATATATTGGGTCTAACTTATCCGAATTAATTCTTTCTCAAACCTAAAATTCATGATTTAATATGATTTATCCAACAAGCACAATATCGATATGTTAAATCTCGCTCTATCAAAATCTAATTATTTGACTCAAAATAATAAGAAAATAAAGCATATTTCACTTTAATAAAATATAAAAATATAACATATAGAACAAATAAATTTTTTATTCTATAAAATTTTTGGGGTGTTACATAAAGCAAATGTGTGGGAAGTCTCTACTTTCCATATCTTCTATGCTAATTGGAGCACGTTGGTTCTTGAGAGAGAAGAAGATCAAGCATCAAACAAATAGTTTATGTTTTAATTTTTCCTGCTCATATCAAAGTATCAAACGTGTCCTAACCTGTAACTCTTCTCATTCTTGTTTACTCTTCTTTTTCTTTTTTAACAAAATAAAATTCGATCTTAATTGAATATTATGGAAATATATTAATTATAATCATCTGGCGTTAAAATCTTGAGACAAATTCTTGATACTATTTTGTTTTCTTTATTTTTATTTTATTTTTATTCTTGTAAATGTTCAAATACTCAACTCGTTCTTTACTTTTCTTTTTAATAATTCATGAAAAAAAATTACGAATGATTTTTTTGTTAGTAATATTAAAAACATTAAATAGTTTAAATTTAATAAATATATTAATAAAAATTGGAAAAAAAAAATTCTAACCAAAGTTTCGTCAGTAACAAAATAAATTTGAAAAAATATTTTATAAGTGGGTAATATTATATAGAAAGATTTAAAAGATTTTTACCATGTTAGTATCTTATAAAAAATAGAAATAAAAAATCCAGAAACAATTAGTTTTTGTGATTGACAATGACGGTTGACTGTCAATGATTGAAGTGTGTTGTTAATCAACAATCGATGATAATTCATTTGAATCATCAATTTATATTAATTTCAGACAAAATTAGCAATTGTCTTACCACCTATGATCTCAATTGAGTTTTTATCAATAATTATTTGCTCCATTATTATTATTTTTTTTTATTGTTCTCGAAAATGCCTCTTGGTGATGTTGCCTAAGGTTCCCAGATTGCTTGATCCAAAAATGTCCAAATTCATGCTTATCAATTGAAACTTGTCTAATTTTGATAACAATTGCAAAAATTACCAAATTTAACACTAAAATGTTTACAGATTTTGCTATGTGTACATAACAATGTACACAGGGATGTCCATAATGGACAAATGGCACCCCCTATCGGGGGGTGGGGGGCATTGTTATGGACTTTGCTATGTACACTTAGCAAAATCCAATGTTCATTATACCCTAATGAAGGAAAAACCAATAAAATGTACATAGCGAAATCCAATGTTTATTACACCCTAATGTTCCGTTTTTGCATTATCTAGAAAGTAATGAATGGCCAATTGAAGGTTGGAAAAAAGGAAGATGATGCCAAATATGGTTTAACATTATTGCATTGTGAAAAATCTATACACTGACAAAGATGAAAATCATATAATTTCAATCGGAAAAATAATAAAATGAATTTGCAAGTTGATCCTATTGTCCACAAATTTCGGTAGAAGGTAATATTTTTGATAGAAGTCAAACGTGTTTTCGAATTTATTCTCTACATTTTCATCAAATTCTAGACATTTGAAAATTAATTATTGATATTTGGTATTTGATAGTCTCAACACTCGACATTTCATCTTTCAGGAGCGAGATTTGGTTGATTGGTTATTATCTCTACATTTCATCGCGTTCTTGACATTTAAAAAATAGTTCTCGACATTTGGCATCTAATAATCTCGATACTTGACATTTCATCTTTCAGGAGCGAGGTTTTGTTGATTGGTTATCATTTATTTTCTACATTTCAAGACGTTCTTGAATTCACCTTTACAACTAAAAATGAATTCCGTCATACCTAGAATTTCTGTAGTATTAAAATACTCTCGACTCCGAAAACAGTTGAAAACCAAAATTTGAAAATTCCATTTACTGATTGAAAGAAGATACAAGTTTCAGCCTAAATTTCATGCATGTAGCTCCAAGTCTAGCCATATGTAGGAAACATATTGGCACTAGATTTTAAGCACATTCTCGACATCACTCTCTCTTACATATATTAATGTTTGTCCCCAATTTTTTCAAAAACTCATTTTCAATCACACATTCTTCCAAAAATAATTTTACACGTAAACCTAAAAATTTTCCTTATTTTTTAATCATATATTCTCCAATGAAATACTATTTCAAGATGTACTTTGGCTCAAAAATAGGCACAAACAAGGTCTAAAACTCATCCTAAAGTTTCAAATAGTTGCAGCATAATAAGTGTAAATTACTGACCTTGCATTTCTTAAATTTGGATTAGCAGACTCTTTTTGACTTCACAGGGTCAAATAAGAAAGGTAGTTAAGAAAATCTCTTAACGGCAACTTCAAATCTGCCTATAGAAAAGAAACTCAAAATTGGTACTCAATAATTTTCTCAGCTGCTTTGCCTATATAACTTCTTATCCAGGGTCACAGTTGTGAGAGTGATGCACATAATTTCCAAAAACAATGAATATGAGAATGGATATATAGTATCAAGAAATTGCAGTCTACATATTGAACTCGTTCTATTTGAATAAAAAAAAAAGAAAAAAATATTTCAAAATAGAACCATGAACTCAAAATAACCAAAAACGGTACACCCGTTATAAAAATTTTAAAAATCGCTCAAGTTCATAAATAATGTAAGAAAACAAAAGGCTCGAGCTACATAAAATGAACGCTTTTGTTCACCAACTTACGGCACAATCCTAACTTGAACTTTCTGATTCGTAGAAAGCTCAAATTACAAAGATTAACATACATTAACTTCTGAAATATAACAATTTAATGTGAGACGAGAGATAAAAAAAAGGAGTCAATCATAATTTCTTAGGGTTAGTGGCTAGAATTTTAGACAATTTACTACCCAATTAGAGTTTTTAGGTTTTGTATTTCTTTATCACTATAAATTTTAAAAATAAAAAATTATACAAAATGTCGGTTCCATTCGATTACTCACAGTTATAGTTCAAGAACCAAGAATCAACCCAAACCCAATAGGTTCTGGGTTCTTGATTTCGATTCTCAATTTGTCTTTTTGGGAATCGGACATAAACCTTTGATTTCGATTTGGGAGGTTTAGTTTTCGGTTAAAATATCTAGACTAGACCCGCGTATCATATCTCATCAATGCTAAAAAAAAATAATAATAACAAAATTGGATTCAATACACAAAATGCTTACTAATACCCTACGATTCAAGTATTATCCTACAAAAAAAAAAAATAGCGAAACTGGATTAAATACAGAAGCATACACACTAAAGATATATGTGTAGCAACTCGCTCTTCCTCCGAAACTTGATACCAATGGGAGCTCATAATCTATAAAGACATAACAATGTAGTCGTGTTCAAGTTAGATCAAGCATTGATCAAGAATTGCATAATCTGAAAATGTCAAGAAATGCAAGGCAAGAACTGCGATGTCTAGTTTATGGATTGTTGGTTTGTGTGTTGAATAGCGGGTTAAAATTTTTGATTTTTCAATTTATTTTTTGGGGAAAATGTGTTTACAAAATGCACTTAATCCATGTAAGTTGCAACTTTGTGATTTGGCATCCACTAATTACCAAAGCGTGCCACATAAGCGATTTCATTAGCCACGTCAGCAATTCTGTCAATTTTTTATACGATAGTTGAGTTAGTGATGGATGAGATTACATATTACAAAATTTAGTGATTAACGGAAAACTTTTAAACTTTAGCGACCCAATGAAAACTTCATGCAAAGTTCAGTGTCATTCAAATTTTTAACTCCTGGAGTTGCAATGTAATTTGGAAATGCAACGGATAATGTTAGCACAAGGGAGCATATACCATCAAGTAAAATGGCATTGTTTAAAGCCGAATTAACTTAATTTCTTTGTCCACTCAAAAACAAAACCTCATTTGAATATCCCAACATTAAATTGCTTAAAAATGATCACTTGACTTTCAGTTTATATCATTATTAGTCACTATAAAATTAATTCACATGGACATACATTAATTAATAGACTTTCAAAATAATCAACACTTCTTCTAAAGCATAAAAGAACCAAGCCGAACATGACCAAACCAATCAATTTTGGTCCAATTTTAATCTATAACTCAAAGTGTAAATCCGTGAAGCCAAAGACAATAATGTCAATATGAAGCCTAAAAAAAAAGGAAAACTAAGTAGAGAACAAAGAAAGAATTGCCTATACACCAGTCTGAGTTGGGCTCCAAGACTAATAAGTAGGGAACTAGATAAAAAGGCTTCACCACCACTTTGTTTAACATTTGTAAAGATACCTGTATTTCCTAGCAAGAATGGAGCAACCACAATGAGGCATGGCTGCATGCCAATATTAGCCATGTCCCAATGTTGCAACTTTTTCTTGTTTCGATTGGGAACAATTGCTGGAGGGATATTATATTTCATCTTGCTTATTTTTGAAGATCTATGGTAGTTGTTACCGCCTCAAAGTTCGTCTCCTTTACATTTTTTGTTTGACTTTCAGGACTTTGCGCGATTTCGCAAATATTCGTGTTCTCATTGACTTGACTTGCAGTAGAAACACCATTATTTCTTTCCATCTTTCTCAACTTTTTCACCCTCTCCTGTACAAACATATTCATTGATCATGTAGTACCATCATGATATTTTCACATATGCAAAAATAAAACCGTGCATTGTAGAAGAAGAAAACTCACATTTACTTCAACTCTCCTTTGTGCCTTCTCTGGATTCCTATTTTTTAATACACATCAGTACTTATTCAAATATGTAGTATAGGTTATGTGCAAGTTTCTATTTGCCAACACAATTTTTAATTGAATGAAAATTTTTGTCTTTCTTTTGAAATTTCAACTTGTTACTATGGGCATTTTGGTTTAAATTTTATCAAAATGGACTTGTAACAAATTTGGGATATTTTTGTAGATGACAACTTGAAAGTGGATTTTTTTGCAATTTTCTCTTAATTTAACTCAAGTTCAGTCTAAATTTTGACAAATAAGGAGAAAAAAACATGTGTAGCACTTTATAATTAAGTCACACTACCCTATTCTATAAATGAGGCTTATTGGCCTTTTATAGCTCCACCTTCTTCGGATGGACAATAGAGATCGTTTCTCTATGATGGTCGATATTCATCTTCTAGATCATTTTATTTAGATATTTACAAAGATTACTATTACTACAAGTTTCCTACATATTGCCAATATATGATTCAAGATCCTACTATATATTTCTCAATATTCTAAAACGCACCTTTGAAAAGTATAAAGAACTCAATGAAATCAAAAAAAAAAAAAAAATTCAGATATCTCACATTAAGATATTTCATTGAATCTTTGTATTTTTTTACCAAATAGAAAATCGATACTTGCCTTAAAAAATATAAATTGACCGAATCATGATAGAAATAAGCAAAAATACATATCCACCAATGAAAATTTAAAAAATTACTTAACGAGTACTCTTTTAGTTATAGTAGCTCTATGCAACTTTCAATAACTAATCTTGTATTTTTCAAAATACTCCTTGTTTCCCATTTGAAAAATTCCTAAAATTTTGTAGTTTTCATGAGTAATTTAACCCCTATTTGATGGTCATTATTTGGCAAAACCAAGATTTGAATAGTAAATTTTTGGAGAATGTATTGTTAAAATGTAAGGAAAAGTTATAGGTTTACGTGCAGAATTTTTTATTGTATGTATATGTAATTGAAAATGAGTATGTAAAATAAAGAGTTTTGAAATAATGGTTGTCAAACAAGAGCTTAGAAACACCATTATTAATTAAATAGTTTCAAAATCTAAGAATTTAATAATTTTATGAAAAGTTTTGGTTGTTAGTTTTTGCTTGGTAGCTACAGGAGCACTAAGTTGTCCACCATTGGTTGTTACTTTTTTACTAAAATTGTTTGCAATCTTGTAATTTTGTATCATCCATGGTCCCTGGTGGATCATTCTATCTATAAAAACTAGTAAAACACTAAATTGTTTTTTAATGAAAAGATAGTCTTAACATTATTTTTAGTTAACAAAATAACATGAACTGAAAAAAGGAAAAAGGAAAAAGAAAAGAAGACCCATCCTAATTCAAATCTAGTTGTCCACACTCTAGTCGTCGACGACAACTTAACACATTCTCACCTCCCACTAGCGGTTCCCCATTCATTGTGATTCAATCTCGAAGAGCTCCCTTGTGTAATGTGAATCCAAGTTGAGAATTACTATAGGTACACCCAAAATAAGAATTTCATGTAGTTGCTATTCATCTTTTGTGGAATTGTCCCAACTTCCTCATTATGGTTCCTCAATCATATCCAGATTTCCCGTTCTTATTGTGGAGGGTGGAGACTTTGCATAGTAATGAAGAATGAAATTTGATTCTCCTTGGAACAGTGTACATGAACTCCTTATCGACATCCTCTTTGCACATGACATCACTTTCACAACCACTAGCTACCTCCTCTTGATAAATATTGTCCTCTCTTTAGTGCAAAGGAACTCATCAAGACTTGATCTAGAGAAATGGGTAGTCGCCGCCAACGACAACCAAGAAAGGGAATAGGCGCCTCCGAGAACTGGGTAGGGAATGGCAGCAACCGATCTTCGTTTTTTCTCTTTTTTTGTTTATGTTGTTTGTTATTTATTTCTAATTGACTTTTCAGTTGTCAAAAAATATATAAACATAGAAATTGATGCTACGAAAATTGAAAAATTTGTGACGACGTCCAAAAATATAAGTCAGGGACCTAGTAGCTACAGGAGCACTAAGTCATGGTCAAACACCTCTTTCCCGTCACATCATTAAAACTAGTTTCTTAATTTTTCATTACAAATTCTTGCTAATTACGTTCCACTCAGGGGTGGACCCAACACCTAGTCAGGGGTGCGGCCGCACGTGCTGGGCTCCGTTAGACCAACGGAGCAATTGGGAGTTTCGCCAATTCGCTGGCAGCTTCCGTCCCTACTATTTTGTCTTCTTCATACCTTCTACGTTCTTTTTTATTTTAATTTTTTTGTGAAATTGGGCCAATTTGGCACAGCCCATAATCTTTTCGAAATTGGGCCAATCCGACCCAGCCCATCATCGTTTGTTTATTTTTTTTGTAATTGGATTGGACCATTTGTTCTGGACCCAATCTTTAATTATAAAATATATAAGCCCAATGGCAAATGATTTCAGTCTTCACTCTTGAGGCCTTCATTCCAAAATTGAAATCCATCCCCAAATTCTTGAGGATCATCTTCACTCCAATCTCTCGACTCTCGCTTAGTCACTGTCACTGACTCTCGCTTAGTCACTGTCACTGTCGCCTGCCACCACCACCAGTCCGCTAGCCTGCCGTTTGTTGCTACCGTCTCGTTCGTCACTCCGTCCGCCCGTCCGTCGTGAGTTTTGGTGAATTTGAAATTGTAAGTTGTTTTTGGGCATTACAATTTATGGCTGTCATTTTTTAAGTGTTTATGAATTGTTTTGGTCATGTCAATTGTCATATTCGATGTTAAATCATGAAATTTAAGTACAATGAAATACAAAAATAGTCTCTATTTGTCTGATTTCTTTGCTAAATGCTAATGCCTAATAATAGGTAATTACTAATTAGGTTTAGGTATATTTGGTTCTTTTGCAAATTGTAAATTGCAATCAATAAATTTGTTGTCTTGTGCTGTTGTGCATTGATTTGAAATGAGAAATTAGTTGTGATATTATTAGTTATCATAAATTTGAAATGAGATTGTATGAGTATTGTATGACTTATTAGATTATGAGAAATTAGTTCACTGATTGTCTGATTTATGTGTTGCACACTTGCAATATTGTTTGGAATTTGGAATTACGAATTTTAATTTAGGGTTT
This sequence comes from Fraxinus greggii, assembly GCA_903798315.1. NCBI lineage: Eukaryota > Viridiplantae > Streptophyta > Magnoliopsida > Lamiales > Oleaceae > Fraxinus > Fraxinus greggii. The sequence goes on from CAIGRK010126988.1 coordinate 10,154, forward strand.
AGGTTGATTGAGTTGTGATTTGGATTTTGTTTCATTTTCCATTTGGGACTTACAATCCCGCTCTTACGATCCCTGATTGTCGACGTTGACTGATCAACGCTCGCTAGAGCTAAATTTCAATGTTGGGTCCGTCCCTGGTTCCACTGGAATACTTTTGTGGGATTGAGATAATACTAGATAGCGATGTAATTAACAAATTAACATTGAAAAATAAAGAAACCTTTTGAATTTTAAAAATAAAACCAAGAAATTTTTAAATCCAGACTATTTTATTTACCTTTTATTAAGTATAAATAAAATGGAGGGTCTACTATTTTATATCATGCGATTTCCTTTTTGCTCAAAAAATTCATAAACATATATGTTAAGGAATACAAAGAAAAAAGAAACAATTAATTCCCAATAAAAGTTATAATTCTTAAATTGAAGTCAAACAAAGAATTTTAATTATTTGGTAGTCATTACTTTATTTAATTTTGTCGTACAAAATGAAAATTTTCTTGAGGAAAGCAGTAACTAGAGAAGAATTTCATACATCTTCAATAAAATATAAATAATTTGTTTGTGTCTTGATAAAGATGACGTTTGAGGCAGATTTTCTCTCGATGATAGATGTTATCCATTTTGTTTCAATGACCGACTCTGACCCGATCTCAGGTGTCATGTTTAATAATAGTAATTCAAGTTACCAAACATTTATATTTGACCATCAAAAATATAAATTTGTAGAGTTTATAATGCACAAGGAAATAGTTGAACGTAGGAAAGTTGATGTACATTTTGCGAAATGGATGGCAAACCTGGAAATTTGCAAACGAGGTAAGACAAATAACTTCCATACATTCAGGTGTACTTTGATATCCCTGATGCCTTTTTTCATTTTTCTTTCTATTATTCTCAGAACAAAAAGACCGTTTTATACAAAATTAGTCCTCTTTAGATAATCTCGTAATCTCAAGTCATATAACGTGATAACCGTGTAATCTTGTCCTTCTCTGTGTATTCGTACTTAGCAATTAATAATTACATTATCTCGTGACCTCAAGTCATATAAAATGATTCCCATGGTGTTATGAGCTAAATTAATATCAGTAGGCGTAACTACGCCATCAACATTTGTTGAAGGTGGAGCCCACCCATTTTGAACGCTAATCCAAATACGTTCATCCAAAACCTGAAGGAAAGCCCTCATCCGAACTTTACAGGTGGCATAATTGTTTCCGTCAAAGAACGGAGACACGGATAGTGACTGACTCATCTAACAAATATAAAAAGGGTCAGGAATTGAGTTAAGGCTCTGATACCAATTAAAATTTACGTAGTTCGACCCTAACAACACCTAGAGGGAGGTGAATAAGTATAATATGCGGAATTAAAATATTATAACAAATTAACAACAAGTCACCAATTGTTATCTCTAAATGGTTAAACAATTACGTCAGATTAATCTTATATTTGAATACTACAAATTATATAAACAATAAATAAAGCAGTAAATCAACACACGTTATGATCACAGAGAAACTCAACTGGAAAAAACTCTGGACACTTTGCCAGTCAATCTATTATAAAGGATTGAGACATTTACAATCTACTAGACTAGATGACAACACATACTATTTGATCTCCGGACTGAAGTTCTTACAGTTCTCCTGGAAACTGTGCTCCCCTGCACCAATCCTTAGCTTAATCTTCAAAGCTCTCTTGGAATCTGCTACCCTGCAACATTCTTAGCCTTGTTGAATTATCTATCTCATGTGGATCACGAAGAACACTTTGTTCTTTACATACTGAAACTCTAGTCAACTTTCCTCGTCTTCAGAACTCTGACAGATGTAGAGGAAAGACATGTTTGGTATTTGGATTGTGTGGACAATGTTTTTCTCACCAAAACAATCTCACATGACGAAGGTTGAAAGATAAAATATATGAATTCTCTCACAGATGAAACTCTCTCAATGTTCAACCTTCTCAAAAATCGTTCTGAGGTGTTTTTGCATATATAGGTAGGTTAGAAAACGAATGGGCCGAGGAAAAACCTTTAAATCAAGAAATAAAAATTTTTCGAACAACACTGTCGCTCGAGCGAGGGCTCGCAACAATCGAGCGACAGGCTTTCGCTCGAGCGAAGGAGGGGCGATAGTCGAGCGACAGAGGTTCTATTTTTTTACGCTCGAGTCAATCCATGGCGACAGTCTAGCGAAAATCTAAGCCGTATTTTCCTTCATTTTCCATTATCGAACCCTAGACCTAAAAACCTTAACTTTATCTATTTGCACATTACTCCTTGACTTTTTATACAAATTACAATTAAATCCCCTTTTTTTTTTTACAGAATTGTCAATTACAACATTAAAACCTAACAATGCTCATATTGTACTTGCAAAAGTAAAACATAGTTTATAGTGGCAATACATAATATTGAGTAAAAGCCACTAAAATAGATAAGTTCCATCATTTTTCGTTGAGCTCATCGTATAGATATTAGCCTTCATTTGGAAATGTTTTATAATTTAGTTTATAAATTAAGTCAAAATCAAAATTAATTTCAACCACACATTCATAACTAATACTAATTATGACCGACACATTTCATGGTAACCACTACTTTGCCCATATATAAATCATTTATAAATTTGTCAAACGAATGCTTAACCATGCTATGCTTGTCATTTGTAGTGTCACTTAGTCAAATGTGTATAAAAAAATTTTCCCTCCTTAATGAAAATACGAAGTTCGACCCAAACTACACCTAGGGGGTGAATAGGTGATTACGTAGAATTAAAAAGCTTAATAATTAAGTAGCAACAAGTCACCATTAATTATTTTTAGATGGTTAAACATGCAATTCAGTTTTTCCTATGTTGAATTACCACAATTATGAAAGTAATAAATAAACACAGAATTGATCACGGAGAAACCCCAATTGGTTAAAAACTCTGAGCACTTTGTCAGTCACCAATCCACTATAAACGATTTAAAACTTACAGTCCATCAGAATTGACTACCACTAGTACTTTCTGACCTCCTGATTGTAATTCTAAGTTCTAATAGCTCTAATGGATTTCGAGCTCTTGCACCAACTCACAGTGCAATTTTCAAAGCTCTCTAGGATTGCGCTCTTCTGCAGCAACTCTCAGCTTTATAAATCGTCTCTCTTATGGATTAATGAAGAACACCATGTTCTTCACCGACTGGAACTCCAGTCACGTTCCATTGATTTTCAGAACTCTGACAGATATGAATGAAGTAGTAATTTGGTATTTGGATTGTGAGTTTGATGTTTTCACCGCCAATAGCCAATAACAGAACGAAGGTTGAAAGCAAATTAATGAAGATGATATGAAGGAAAATCTGTTTCTCTCAATGTTCAACCCATAGAAAACTGTTCAGAGGCGTTTAGGTATTCATATGTAGGTCAAGATATGAATGGGCCAAATAAAAAGCCTTTAAAAAATGAATTGAAAATTCCTCGGATAACCCTATCACTCGAGTAAGAGATGAGCGACAGGTGATCAACAGTGTGTTGCTCGAGCGAAATTCTGGCGACAGGCAGGCGATGTAGTTTCTATTTTTGACGCTCGAGCCAAACCGGGCGACAGTCTAGCGAAATTTCGGCACCGTTTTTCCTAAAAAGTAAACAAAATTTCTTTTTGTAATTTTTTTATTTTAAATATACTAAAACAATAAAAGTGACTTTTTTATATGATGATTTAAGTGTTAAACTTCATGATTTTACCATAGTTATCTTCATAATCTCAATCACCAAGTTTTACACAATTGATTATGTCTACACAATCGAATTCTTCTGGCATACTGAATTTACCCCTCTCGATTTTTTATTCAGTCTATTTAACTAAGTCAACTCTATTTCTCTATGTGAATCCGGATATACCTTAGTTAAACGCATTAAATATCTAAGAATTCATATAACGATTCCATTAACTAGCAATAGTATCTCTACATTTTAACTAGTTCCAGATTTTTACTACATGGTCTAAACAAATAATTTGCATCTCTACGTAATTATTACAAAATCAATGAATTTTTGGCAAAATAATCCAAGTATTAAGAATAGAAGTAAAAAGAATTCACAAAATCAATTGAAGATTTAAAACTTCTTAGTTAAAATTAAAGTTCAAAATTTGGTTACAATCATATCCTAACTAAATAATTAATTACATATCAGGGAATAATAAAAATACAAGAAGGAATTAAAGTACATCATTGAGTATTAAGGAAAAAGGAGAAAAAAAATAAGGATCTTGCACCAAGATTCCTTCTTTTTCTTGTAAGATCTTGAAACCCTAGCTTCTTAATTGGTTTCTTGATTTTTCCCTCCTTTTGGTTTGAATAATATATATACAATGAAAGCTCGAGCCTTTGTTTGAATGTATGTGTATAATGAAACTCTACGAGCCTCTTTTAATTTTTGGATTAATGTATGTAATTATAGAACAAGAATTAGACAAAATCCTATTCAACTTGATTTCCACAAAGGAGTTCAAATTGGTTTCTACCAAAGAGTTTAAGAAATAAAAGGAAACAAATCCCTTTTTAAATTTAATTCGGCTTCTCATGTGACTTTAGTCCTTCATCTTCTTATATTGAAATTAAGTCCTCTTCATTCCAAATTAATTTCTAATTGACCTGAAGCAAGTTTTGGAGTTTGTAATTTAGTCCTCAAACTTTTCAAACGTCGAATTTAACTCCTGAAACTTATTATTTTTTATTGAATGCTCTATTAATACTTCCAATTAATCTCTTGTAATTCGGTTGACCTTCAATTCCTTTAAATCAACTCCAATTAAGCTCCAAATAGCCTCTTTTCATATAAATTTTATCCAAGTTGGGATTTTTCTACAATTAACATAATTTACACAAATTAAGCAGATAATCGCTCAATTTATTTATAATTAAATAAGAATACAAGTCTGAATAAGTGCATAAAATGCACTTATCATTGCTCAAAAGAGAGTCTAATTATCTATAAAATAAAATAATCGACAATTGACATTTACTTAATGTAATCCTAACGTTATTGATAATTAAAGTACTTTGTGACAAGAACTCATGGTCCAATGGCAAATCAATCCATCAGTAGCCATCCAGTAGGCTAATTTTCACCCAAAATTATAAATGAGGGATACTTGCTATTCGAAAGTCAATCCAAACGTGCAATTATACAAAAACTCTCTTACAAGATAAAGTGAGAATTATCACACCATGAAAAATGATAATTCATGCAAGCACCCCTAAATTATGTAAAGGCTAAACTGTAACCCGAAGATAAGCATGCAAGTATTTCATGATTTCTCGTGAAGGGGCTGTGAGCTCAAGTAATTATATTCATGTAAAACAACAAATTTGGAAAGAGGTGGAAAATCTACTAATAGCACTAAGAACCTCAAAAACTATTTCATACTTGACCTCTGGTTAGTGGATTTAAGAACCTCTTGTTGACCTTACTTCAATGCTCTAATACTCTCCTTGTTGGCTTATATTGTATTCAGCGTCTTGAATAAAATGTTCATATGCTCGTCTATTTTTTGTCACATATNCAAAAACTATTTCATACTTGACCTCTGGTTAGTGGATTTAAGAACCTCTTGTTGACCTTACTTCAATGCTCTAATACTCTCCTTGTTGGCTTATATTGTATTCAGCGTCTTGAATAAAATGTTCATATGCTCGTCTATTTTTTGTCACATATTCAAGAGTCAAACATCCATTTATTCTATTACTTTTGTTACTAAGATTGGAGATAAATTATAGATAACATATAACACTTTAGCCATTAGCACTATAACTAAAGATGTTAAGTTAGAAATTGAAGAAATGGTATTAAAGGCAAACTCGTACCTCTTAAGATGTGATATTGGGCACGGACTAGTTAGGTGTTAACTATGCAACCATCCTTTACTGCCAGGAGGAGGTTGTGTTTCTAATGTGGGAAAGAATAATTTCCATTCTTCAAGGCAAAGGTTATGACTCCATCTAGTGGTGGCATGCCCGCACGAGCCGAGCTCGTGGCTCGTGTCCAACGAGCCAAGCTTAGGCTCGGCTCGTTGGATTTTGGGCGAGCTCGGCTCGTGCCCGAGCTCGCCCAGGACGAGCGGCTCAGCGAGCCGAGCTTAAGCTCGGCTCGCCGGCTCGTCTAAATATTTTTTTTTAAAAAAAACTAAACCTATAGAAAAATTATAATATACACATTTTC
>CAIGRK010126994.1:0-17273 GCA_903798315.1 Fraxinus greggii
TTTGGTAAATTGTGACCAATTAATTTGAAAATTTGTAATCGTGAAATAAGTTGTGACCTATAAAATTTGTGATTTGTGATCGATAAATAAATTATGACCTATAAAATTCTTTATTTGTAATTGAAAAATAATTATTTAATTTGATAATATGTGAACGAGAAATTAGTTGTGACCTACAAGCACGTAATTGTGAGCATAGTGGATAGGACGTCAAAGAATTGGGAGTCGACCGCGTCCAATTCGGGCACTATCAAAAATGTTACGATTATGTTGAAAATGTTAGACACTTTAATAAACAACTAATGGGGGAGAACGTGCAATGGATAATGTTAAAAATAAGTGTAATCAAATAAAGAATGAGCCTAAAAAATGTGACTTACAAATTATATATACAAACTCGACCTACAGATAGAGAAGACAGAACTTCCAAACAAAGAATGAGCCTAAAAAAAATAAAGCAACACATTTAAGCATGCAGATTTACCTACTCATAAAGAAAGTAGAATAAAATATTAATTGGAAAAACAAATCCTTAGAGCTGCAAAGTAAATGGACAAAAGTCAAGGAAAATTATGCCATTAAAAATATCTCTTAGGCAGCTGCCCCTTTGTCATCCAAAGCAATTGATTTTACAATACCTCGCATGACCTGAATAAAAAGAACATAAATAAGCTAAAATTTATAGATTTCCCATATATCATCAGATTGAAACAGTAATTTATACAAAACTATCGAAAAGAACAACCAACATTTGCAATGTAAAAAGTGTTGTAGCTCTAAACGAAGTCACAAATCAGTGGAAGACTAACATCACGTGCTGTAAGGATTGATTAATAACACCCCTCGAGCATTGGGCACAACATTGCATCATAGAACCCATTTCAACAATGCGCCATGTTGACAACCGGTTTTCTCATACAAAGTCATCAAACCCGTCTGTAATTAACTACCTTAATATTGATAATAGCACGACAGTTGAAAAAGGAATATCGAAATTCATCATAAGATAGCAACATAGCGTAATACTCCATGATGACATTTTTGAAAAGACAATTCGAAACTTAACTTAATACAATGTAATAATTAAAAATTTTAAGAAGCAACAATTGTATCATTTTGCAGACTTTCCATGGATAAAAGAAAGACGAAAGTGTATGAAATATAAGTATTACCTATATATTGGACTTCACTATGTAGTCATATCAAATGAGGATAGAGTGTGAAGATAGCTAAACAAATAGCATATGAAACAAACCATGGAACAACCTTCAGGTTAGATTTATATATAACAAATGTGACGTGCCAACAACAAAAAATATCTTCTACTTGTACTTCATTGCAGAGTGATGAATATTATCTTAACTATTTTAATATATTGAGAAGTCTTTAATTAATAGTTGATGTTTTAGTCATGAAAAATCGCTCACACCAACCAATAAAGCAAAGAATCCATCTAATGTAAATGAATGTAGATATTTTCACTATGCGAGTTGCTCTAGCTTTCTCCTACATTTGAGGTTAAAAGAAAAAAAAAAAAGCAAAAAACAAATGCATTTATCCGTCTCCAAGAGAACACGAGAACATTCAACTACATCCTGGTAGCCTACATCACCCTACAACAATTTGAAGTTATCCTAGTCTCGACACACTAAATAATTTGTGCATATAAAACCACACTGCTGAGTTTACTTGACAAAAATTGAAGTTGAGACAACAAAAATGTTTTGACATCCCAAGACATTTAATTGAGCTTTAGAAAAAAAAAATGATATTGTCCCTTCCATGTTTTGGATTAAGAAAAGAAACCTTCCAATTTCAATTGCAAAATAGAATTATATGCTGACACCGAGCTTCCAAGTTTCAAGAAATTTACCATTGATGAATTTCCTTCAACGGAATTTATTAGTACTGCACGAGCCTGAAAAGTTACAAAAACGCATTAGTTATTGCTAGAAGATAGAAATAGAGAATAAACTAAAGACCATTGAAACTCAACAATAAGGTTTGCACCATTTTACCAGCCATAGGACCAAGATTTGAAACGCAAAAGGAACACAACTGAAGCTCCCACTTCACATTTTCAAGGCCTCCAATGTCTTCACAACTGACAATAGGCACTTCAACAACCTGCTTGTCAGTACAATACACATCAACAAACACAAACATGTAAATATCGAGCAAGATATGGTAGTCAAAATCCACTTACGCGGATGGGTTACTTGTTCCTAGAGCAGTCTGAAACTACTCGTTAGTAACAGCTATCGAGTTTGTATCTCTCCTTGCATAATATGGATTCCAAAAGGGACATGATAATTAATAGTTCTTTAAAGTATCACATGAACATGATGCCTATACCATTAAGTGGGAAGATTACAAAAAAATAATCACAGAACACAAAAAAAATATAGGTTAAAGAAAGAGAGTGAGAGAGTTTTCTGAAATTGTGCGATGAAGATGGTGCGTCCATTTTTCATTTTAGCTTGTGCCTTCTCAAATTAGGGAATGAACCTAATAGCCTGTTTGTGCTATAAGCTCACGTAGATGGGATGAACCGATAAAGACCAGGAAAATAAAAACTTAAATATCTAAAACTAAAGGTAACAGTAAAAGCAATTACTTTTTAATAGTTTAAGAATTTTGCTGGTGATGAAACCCTACGTTCTCAGCTCCCATATTATCCCTTATAAATATTCTCATTTACTTACCAATTAATCTATAAAATCCCAATTCCTAAATTCACAACGTATATTCCAATCCCAGCCACAAAAAAAAAAAAAATACAATTCTCCATAATAATTGTAGAAAATAATCCGCCTCAAGTAGCTTATACTTACATTACAAACTACTGCTATAAAAATAAAGAAAAGAAATCCAAGAGAGGGTGCGTGTGCGTAAGGTTAGAGAGAATCAATATCCATTCAATCCTAAACCCAATTTTAATTCCCAATTCACTATAAATTAAGATTGAAAACAACGTAACAGAGTTCACATTTAGAAAACATCTCAGATAACGTCGAAATAAAAGATACATACAATACGCGTTAGTATGAAATAAATTTCTCCATAGACATTTAAATAACAATTGATGATCTGGTTAATTTTCATAATGATGGGATTCAATATATTAAGGCAAACCCAAAGACACAATCTTACAAGGGGGATAAGGAAACACCTCAATGAAAGATGACAAAAAACTTAACACACATATTCACGAAAAGATTACAACATTGAAGTGCAGTACTGGGCACGAGATACTCGTTAAATATGTTACATATATTTTATTCACAAAAATTTTGTGAGAAAGGGAATATGGGAGGTATAATTGAAGACTCGTGCTCTTTTTGCATTGAGTTAGGCTCTTGGGAAAATGTAAATAAAGACCCAATTTTAATCGGAAATATACAAATAGTTTATATATTATAATATAAAAGAATGCTCGTTTTCTATACTTTTCACCTGTTGCAATTGCCGGCTTTAGACAGTCAATCATAAAATAGATATGCCTTAAATACTACATAAGCCAACAAACGTTTTGAAAAATTACCTAATTTCACAAATATCAGTCAACATCACACAAGAAAATGATACTTAAGAACATTAAAAGATTCAATACTATATTCTCATATTGTTTAATACTACATATTATACATGTACACAAAGACAAGTACTCAAGCATATTTCCAAATATCGAATTGAAGTTAAATTCAAATTTAGACAACAAAGCACTCTTGGGTATTGTAAAAAGAAACGAGGCATATCCTGCAACATTGATTCTAAACGATCTAACATGTCTTTTGGGTGGACATGCTTTGAATAATTTAGACAAATTGAATTCTTCCTTTTGAAATTATGAGCTTGTCTGGGAGGGCTTAAAATCCAATTAAAATTGAAAATATAGTCGTTATTGAGTTCTACTCATCTAATAAAAGTCAACAATAACGACTATTTTTTCAATTTTAATTCGATTTTAATCTCTACCGAACACGCCCTATAACAATTATATTATTTTTCTGGGCAGGCACATTCACGGCATGAAGATACTTAAAATGTAGCAATAAGAAAAGTTATGAATGAAGCAATAGGCATAAAAGAAAAATAACACGAAAAATAAAAAAACTGGCAACCTTGCCCAATTTTCCGGAGTTTGCATTTGCTAGCAATGATGCCAGCTTGAAGCTCTCAAAAATCCCCAAGGGAGCAAGATTTAAGGCAAACAAGGAAAAGAAAGTGAATCTTGACCCTGCTGCTTATATAATGCAATTTATTTATTAGATTTCATGTCAACGCACTCTACTCTTCCATATTTGGAGATCAATCGCTCCAAATCCAACTCGCACTCGAAATTCCCACATAATATCAGCTTTATCATCAATACCATTGCTCCCAAATTTACCTAACACAAAAACACAAAGACTTAAATATACTATGGCTATACTTTACGACCACTATCACATTCTCATTCTCAAGTTCCATTAATTAAAAATATTGTCTCATATGACGACCTCCATCCAAAAAATTCATTATGGGTGTATTAAAAGACTTGTTTGCCTCTCTTATATTTATGAAAATAAGCAATAACAAGTTAACAACAAATATAAAAGTTCGACAAATTATATGCCTCTCATTGCAAAACACGTTAATATAATATTGAGACACATATCGTTATAGAAAACAAGACGTGCTAATTATTTAAGGTTAAGGATACAGATACGGCAAAAACTTCGAATCCCCTTTATTTCACTTGGGTCATCCAAATGCCGCAAAAACTAACTATAAATTATATACAGAACGGAGAAAGCATTTCAAATAACATTTCATTGTACTATTGACTGAAAAAATGAACTTACCTTGAGTTCAAGATTCTTTGTTCTAAGAATTCCTTCCTTACACCCAATCTCATGCTGGAACGTTTTTAACTGGGATGAACAAGAATGAATTAACTACAAATGTAAAGACATAGGAAATCAACTAACCAATTTGCCAAACCTTACCCTTTCTCCACCCAACTTAAGTTCCAACATTCGTAATGCAGAAATTAAGCATCGCGCAAAAATTTCACATTATCCTCAGTGTGGTATATATCGGTCAAAAATGCAAAACCAACTGACCGCTAACATATGACTATTTGATTGAGCAATATTCCAATTCTGCAGCTGCCTCTTTTGGAGACAGGCTCTCAAATTCTGAATCTCCATTCCAGTCAATTCTACAATTTTACTGCAGAACGTTAAGAATCCCAATTATTAGAAAATGTGAGGGTAAAAATCCCAATGCGCTCACACAGAATAGACAAAATAAAATAAAATAAGTTCTTTTTCTCTTGAATAAGCTTCACCATGGCCATATTTTCCTGTGTTCATAGAGCACACAAAAATAATCAGAAAAGAAAAAATACCCACAAATTGCAATAACATTAGATCCTATAATTTTGAACATTATTGAACAAACAAAATTATTTTAGTAAAGTACCTGGGCAAGAGGCATCAGCAATAGCAAACGAAAGTGTTCTAATGTCGTCTGCCACAACCCTATATGCCATGTTAGCATTGTCCACGTCCTCAGATCCAACTTTGACATAGTATGGTCGAGCTCCAGTTTCCTACTAAAAGACTAAAAACTACTCAGTATATAATTTAACTTCAGAGCAGTTAGACACTGGCTTAAAATTTATAGTTTTGTTCTCCTAATTCCGTATTTATTTATTCTAAATTCCGTGAAATTTTAATCCTTCATGTGAAGGATATGGAAAGTGTCAATTTCTACTAAATTATGTTATAACTTAACATGTTCTACTGTGTCATAATTGCTCATCTTATTCTGAAGATTAGATGTTAATCTTTCAAAACCCATTCTAGTGTCAACATGTTTAGCCGGTAGAAATTTGAAAGAGACATCAGCTTCCCTGTTAAACTGTAGAAGAGACATCATGAAAAGTAATGCAACATATCAAATTGACAAAAAAAGTCAAAGTGAAAACAGTTAGTGCTAACCATACATACATAGAGCTCCAATGGGACAAGAGTGAAAACTGGACATTAATGAACACAAGATTTCTGCAACAGGAAATATAGTGCAATTGATGAGAACCACGTAGCAATAGTAGTTACGCAACCCACAACGAGATTAGAACCAACCCAAGAAAGCCAATAAATCAAGGTTTTGGACTCGACCCAAAATTAATGAACCAAACAACCAACACAATCACCGACAATATGTTGATCTCTTGATTATACGCCTTATGAATCTAATCCGGATGTTTGAACGCCACAAGAAATTGATTCTTGATAAGTTCGTAATTACTCAATGAACAACAAGGGATTTGAAAGCTAAATGCCTCACGATTAATTCTCAATAATAGTAATCTGTCTTTTACTAACTATTTATACTAAAACCTTAAAACCTAGTTAAAATCGAAAATAATTCTAAAGGATCACAAAATTTCAAAAGCAATAGAATCTTAATAAAACTAAGGAAACTTTTGGCGTCCGGAATAACTATATGGCCGCATAGTATTTTTCTATGATATCGCATAGTTCAAGTCATAGCCTCCTGTCTGGTTTCGATATTCATGCATGCAATCGCATGCCTAGTTTTACTATGCGGTCGCATAGTAGTAACTTTGGCCTCCGTCTTCTTCCACTTGAATCAAGTTGCTCCAACCTGTTTTGACCGTCGTCTCCAACACGGAACTCGCCTCTTTCACCCGCTTTGCCCTGGACATGTCATCGGACCTCCTTCGATAATCAACGGGTCTTTCCCGAAGCTCCCGAGACTTGACTTTGACACAATCAGCTCCATGCTCACATCAGTAACAAAATATTATAACTCGAAGTAAACATACATGTTGCCAGTACAAAATAAGAAAAAAAGGAGAAAAATCCCACAAATGGCTATCAATCAGACCTTGCACAATATCAATGGTGGAATGTAAGATGAAAGTGAAAAGGGCAACTGACTAAAAACCGCATAAACCAAAAATCGAACACAGATTTTGGAAGCACGACAACAAAACTAAGAAAAGTCACAGCACAACAATAGAAATTTTGGAAGATCGCCAAGAACCATCAATTTCTGTGAAAAATAGACTCCTACGGTTTGTGTAGTTCTAATTTTTTAAAAACTCACCCAAGACAGAATATAGAGCTATAATCATCAATTCCACCAACTCTAACCCAAACTAAACCAAATATGAAGTTTTCTATTTTTCTAAAAAAATTTGACATAACTAAAGACAAACACAGAAGGAAAGAAATTAAACCCCTACAAATATAAATTTATAAATAAAAAAAAAAAAANCGCCAAGAACCATCAATTTCTGTGAAAAATAGACTCCTACGGTTTGTGTAGTTCTAATTTTTTAAAAACTCACCCAAGACAGAATATAGAGCTATAATCATCAATTCCACCAACTCTAACCCAAACTAAACCAAATATGAAGTTTTCTATTTTTCTAAAAAAATTTGACATAACTAAAGACAAACACAGAAGGAAAGAAATTAAACCCCTACAAATATAAATTTATAAATAAAAAAAAAAAAACTTTCCTAACTCAGACCATAAAGATAGAGGCATCAATTCCACCGACTATAACCATCAACTACACCAAACATGAAGTTTTTTTTATTTTTTTGGGAATCTTTCATATAAATTGAAACAAACGTAGAAAGGAAGAAATCAAACCTTCAAGAATATAGAGTGAATGACAAAGAATCTGCATCGACGCTCATTTTTCTGCGATTCTTGGTGGTAGTATTGCTAGGGTTACGGGAACTCAAATCTCGATGATGACTAGAGGAATTAAAGGGTGTTGGGGAGTAAAATTTGGAAAAGGAAAAAGAGGGGTCAGAGATGGAAGAAAGGACAGAAAGCATTGTTATTGCAATTGGGATGGTGTAGTTGCGTGTGAAAATGAAGAAATGTTGTGTGAAGTGAAAAAAAAAAGGAAAAAAGAAAGAAGGAAGACGAAATTGGTAAGAATGGCCACACCTTCCACCATTTTCAAAATAGAGTTTATAAAAAAGAAAAAGAAAAAAAAAATTGGAGGTTGACGATGGTCATTGATTGACACATGTCCAGGCTTTGTTAGTCTCTTTTATATGTGTAGAAATATGGAATTGTAAAGCACAAAATTGAAAGAAAAGCGTAAAAACACATGATGATTTCGCCCCAAGGCAAGAGGTTCAGAACTGTAGTTCCTAATCCCTTTTTGAGATTCCGCCACAGGAAGAAATCACTATATTAATCGAAACTAATGAAACAATCCAGAATACACTTCCACGACACTCAAAAAAAATCATTCAAGATTACATCAACACAAGCCTCTCTGATCGATGCACCTATTCACTGAAGAATAAAAACTATGAACACTATACAAAATCACTCAAGATATATACAAAGCTAGAAGTATTTCAGATAAAAATAGGCTATTTGTTCGAAGTGCGAGAGAGGAAGTGAAGAAGAGAGAGAGAGAGAGAGAGAGAGAGAGAGAGAATGAAGAGAATGAAAGTCGTCACCATCCAAACCCTAAATTGAGAGTATTATGGAAGTTACGAGAAGGTCATCCAATTCAACATCTATTAGGATGACACTTGGCGACATCCGTTTATTCCCATTAAAAGAAAAATGCATTCCACATAAAAATATGCTTAGTAATGGATAGATAACAGTCAACGAGTCAACTCCGCCCAATAATCCAGTCGGCAGATTGACAGTGCCATTACTCCACAAAAAAAATCCACAGAAAAGCCCACTTCAATCGAACGCGTTGCAATTCCTCTTATTCTGTAAATTTTGCTTTTTCATCTATCCAATTAGGTCTCTATTTTAACTTTTTAGCTTGGTTTTTTTTTTCGTGGGCTTTATTGTACAGGAAGGACTCCCGTTTTCCCCTCAGGCCTTCTGCGAAGTCCTCCACTTGAAGAACCTTTGGAATTTGAAAAACCATTTTGCAAAAAACCCTCCAGCCTGCGTTTCCGCTGCCTGCGATTCAACCTTGTTCGATTCAGCCGGGTCCGCTCCTGCCGCCAGTCCGCCACGCGGCCACCGCCAGACCAGTCCGTACGGTCAGTTTTGCTCTGCTTTACTTTTCTTTGCCTAAAGTTCAATCAATATCTGATTCTGGAATTTCAATTTCGAAATATATTTGTTATACTTATTTGTGATTTGTGATTGGTGATGGATGAATTGTGATTTTTGATATTTATTTTGGGAATTTCATCAATAATCCAAAATAGGTGCAGCATTATTAGGCAATTGTGAAATCTTTATGCTTAATTTTGTAGCACTTCCATAGACTCTTGTTTACCTCTTTCTGTTAGCTCATCCAACTGGCTTTTATCTGACTGCAGTGAGTCTATTTGCTGATGCAAATGGTTAACCTGTTCTGTTAATGCAACAATTTCAGTGGACGCTTCATTCTGCACATCCTCCACCATGTTTAGCGTTTTCTCCAATTCAGAAATATTTCTTTCCAGGCCCTTCTTTTCTTCCAGTATTCTGTCCATCAATAGTTTTGCTTGATAATTCCTCTTTTAGCCTTTCTATCTGAATAAGAAATTCTGATATTTCTCCACTTCTTTTCTCAAAAATGGAATCTCCTTCAATTTTCTGTGCTCTCAAAAGACCCAATTGCCCTTGGGAAATTTCTTATTTTTGCAGTCAAAGCCATGATTTGAGCAGATGCTTCACTCTTTCTATCTTTGGATTGCTTCTGTACAGTGGAGAGTTCATCCTCTTTCTCCTTTAATTCTCTCTCCATCTCTGAAGTTTTAACTCGCGGGCTTTCTGTTTCCAGTTGCAACTCAGCAAAGTCCTTGTTTTTGCTTTTCAGCTGCTCTTCTAATTCAATTTTCAGGTTGCTCCGCAGTTTTGTATTTGACAAAATATGTAGTTATGAAACGTTATCAAAGTATGAGAGAATAATTGTAATAAGCTATCGAATGCTTAAATTATTATCTACTTTTTTGCAAATTTGACTGTGTCCCATAACTCAAAATGTCTACATCCGTCACTGTTGACGAAAAAAAAGTTATGGTAATAATTACTACAATTAACGAAGATTGAGGAGCTTAATTTTGTAATTAAAATTTGGTGTATCAAATAAAAATTGTGGTGGTAATATAATCTTCCTTTTTAACCGTCAGTTGGATGTAAACTATCCAAAATGACCAATTACACACATTAAACTCCTGTTTGGTTTAGAGAAAAATAAGATTTTTAGTGAATTTTGATAAAAGTTGATGGAATGTATGGTTGAAAAAGTTGTGAGTCCTATAAAATGTGCGGCTAAATTATGTATTGACTTTGAGTTGGACTTTAATCCATTTTTTTAGTGTAACAAAACAGGGGCTAAGTAAAATGTTAATCATGTTTGTGCTAACATTCGAGGGATTATTTGCATAACAATCCCATAGATTTTCTATCAAAAAAAAATCCCATAGATTAGGGACAATTTGGGCCTAATTTATTTTCCATTGGGAATATGAGTAAGAAAAATTATCAAATTAATGCTATTTGTACGCAATTAGTTAATAAAAATAAATATATTTGAGCTATTTTATCAATCACGTGGAATTTATCTAATTGTAACGTGGAATTTATCAAATTGTACACTAGTTGTAGCACCGAATAAGTTTGTCTTTTAATATTCTGGAGAATAGATACTGCAAACTCCTCAAATTTTAGTGGTAATTTCCTTTTTTTCTAACCCTAATTTGCTCTACTTCATGTATGTAGGTATGTTTATGCGTATCAATTTTCTAAGTATTATTCACAAGTTGTTCTTTGTGCCCGTATTAATTAATGAAAAAGTTGGTTTCCCTTCCCCTTCCATTTCTATATGACCCGCATCTTGCAGCAAGAATCTAAATGATTTTTCTTTTATAAATAATTAAGAAAAATGGAGGAATCTGAGAAAAGAAGGGAAAGGCTGAAAGCAATGCGAGTGGAAGCAAATCGAGGAGGGAACGATGGCATTCCTGAGAGTTCGGGAATGGTCAGTCATGACCTTTCCAATCCTTTGATTGAAGGTGAAACGGAAAGCCCAGCTAACTATGCTTCTTCGAGATTCGATTATTACACGAATCCTATGGCAGCATTCTCTTCAAACAAGAAGAGTAGCCAGGTCTCTCATCAGGTTCCACAACAATATTACAATACCCCTCCAAGTAACCAATTTGTCATTCTTCTCTTGTATTTCTGTTGTTTTTAATGTAATCAATGTCTTTTCCCGTCGTTAAAATGTAGCCTGCTTCAATATGTGCTAGGCAAAATTTCACAATGACTATTTGATTCACAGAACATAGATTGTGAGTGGCTAACA
This sequence comes from Fraxinus greggii, assembly GCA_903798315.1. NCBI lineage: Eukaryota > Viridiplantae > Streptophyta > Magnoliopsida > Lamiales > Oleaceae > Fraxinus > Fraxinus greggii. Next base: position 11,321 of record CAIGRK010126994.1, read on the forward strand.
CTCATACAACAGAGAAAATGCAAGCAATTGCCAAGGCCATTAATTCTCTTTGCCCTTTGAGAAGATATTTTACTTAAAACTTTGTAATGTCTGGTTCAATAATAAAACTTTCACTTAAGACTGTTACCATGACTCTGCCTGCAACACATGCACATTAATCTCTGAAATGATTTACATTTTTTCTTCTAGAAATCTTACAGCTCAACTATTGTTCTTCCAAAACCTATTTGGGCATATTATATTTTATGGAGACCTGAAATTTTTGCATTTTAACAGGATCAAGGTATCCAGATATGTCTCACTCTCCAGCTTATCAAGATCAATCTATAAACTCTCCTGGTCAGAGAATATTCCAAGCACCCAGGGCCTATTACAACTATGGTCCTGTTGGGAGCACATCATCCAGTCCTTCAGGTAGAAATCCTCAGAGCACATGGGGTGCACCAATTGGTGATTTTAATTATAGCAATTCATCTAATTTACCAAGAGGCAGTAACTTTACGAGACCTGGCTTTGGAGGAGGAGGTATTCCTAAGTTTGGTTATGGCCGGGGCAGAGGTCAAAGATACAACAGCAGTCCCTTGTATGGTTCAGGATGTGGAGCGAGTCCATATCCTGATTCAGGAAGAAGCAGGGGTAGATCATCAGGTAATAACAGCATGAGTCCTGGTTCAGGACTGAGAGGAAGGAGAGGAGTGAGTTCGCATAGTCCTGTCTCAGCAGAGCTAAGACCTGATCTGTACTACAACCACGAAATGGTTGAAGACCCTTGGAAGGAGTTGCACCCTCTTATCTGGAACGGTCAATATGTTAACCCAAATTCTGAGATATCACCGCTTCCGAAATCCATTAGCATTAAAAAACCTAGAGTTTCATCAGAAGTTTCGAATAAATCAACTTCTGAGCCAAGCCTGGCTGAATACCTTGCTGCCTCGTTCAGTGAAGCAGTCAACAATGAGGCTAGAGATGATTAGCCCAGTCGGCATATGAAGATTGTACTTTCCTGGCTAGCTCGCTTCCTACAAATGCATCTGGTGGGCTGGCATCTGCTGTAATGGATGCCCAATTGTGCTAGAAGTTTACTACATCTTGGAAACATCAACAAATGAACACAGGTTGAGATCAGTTTGCTTTTGGTATATTTCTATTTGTAGAATGTCTGATTGTGGAACATGTTACCTAGTAGCCAAATTTTTATCTAGCTAAACTGTGTTGAACAAGCGTAGCGATGAAGTTCTTTCCGAAAAATAAAAGTTTAAAAGAATCTTTGATAGTGATAATTGTGGTTGTGTTGCTGCCTAATGTCTCATTCTGTAGTTCTTTCTATCTATTGACTAGTTCAATGAAATGTGAAGAATAAAGTCCTGCTTTTTCATTGGCAATGTTGTTCAATTTCATAAATAAAATGCAGTGGCATAAAGTTTTAGGTAATAGGAATGACTCGACAGCTGTGTTCTTGATGTCTCTCCCCATCCTCAACCATTGTTGTACAGGTTCATTTTAGTTTCACACTTCCTGTGCTATTTATTTTATCAGTACAATCTGTGCCTTATGGCGTTTTTGGTGTTGACCTTGTCCATTGATTTTAGCAGCATGTTTGACGTAGATTTTTAAAAATAGATTTCGTAATAATTGATTTTTATTTTTTTTATTTTTTGAGTGGAGAATTTGTGATTTAAAAGTTGATAAAAGTTATTGACATGTGATGCAATCAATTATATGAGAGGGGGAAATGGGAATAAAGAAGAGGAAGAAGGGGGAAAAGAGAAGAAGAGGGTAAGATAGAAGCAGGGAGATAAAAAAAAAAAAAAAAGGAATATCTTCCAGCACCTATACATCATATTAGATTACCTAAATATTATTCGTAAATTTAAAATTTCATAAAATAAAAATTACTACATTAATCCAATAGTGTGTTCAGCTGTTATATACAATGCATATATGGGAACAGTAGAATCTCTGTATAAATTGCTGCACGCTAGGTCGGGAAGAAAGAAAAACAAAAAAATTGGTAAATTTCATTTTCACCTCACAATTCCATACAAAAACACGACAAATAAAAGACTCGCATCATAACAAAACCAGCCATCCCAATATGCCTGCTGTAACTCTCACAATGAAACACTTTACGCAAACTCCGCCACATAATAGCAATTTGACAGCAATAACTGTGATGACTCAAGTAGAAGAGCTTCATGGAATCCTGGTGACGTTAGACAGTAGGATATCCTATGTGCCTCATTGTCATTGTAGACACAAGACCTCGAGATGATCCAATCAAAACCGTGCACAGAAATCAAGGAATACTTCACAGTTCATTAGCATTTTTACACGTTAGGCGGAGCATTTTATAAACCAGTGTGTTCTCTCAGCTGTAGTATGTTCCTTGAAAGAACATGGCATATTTGATGCCAGACGATGTAATCAAAACAGCAAGTTAAAGACTAGTACACCAAGTAACAATATTCATATTTTGCCACTGTTTGAGCCCCATTTTTGTGAAAAATGAGTTTTGTAATAGCAATTTTTTTTGTAGATTGTGTGGTTAAAAGTAAAAAAAAGTTTTGAATTTACGTGAAAAAAATTTACTAGAAGAATGCATGGTTGAAAATGAATTTGAGAAAAAAATGAGATTTTTGAAAATGGAGCACAAAAGGGGCTTTGTATTATTTGAAGAAACTTTTGCGAAAGCCAACGATTAGTATGCAACCAAATACTGAGTACTCACCCCTCATAACGATTAGTATGCTACCAAATACTGAAATACTACAAAAGTAGCTTAAAACTTGCATTTTTTAGCACTGCCAAGAGGAAAAATTTTAGCCAATTTTGATTTAAAAAAGCCACCGAATAAAAAACAGCCTCCCTTGTAGAAAGATGCAAAGTTTAAAACTCTAAGAAATTTGCCCCCAACAAGAGTGGTTTATTATCACATTATAATTCCTAGTCTCTCTTTTCCTATTTCCCCATTTTATCCTTTTCAATCTTGATGCAGATTAAAAAATACCACCACGGTTTCCAAATGATGACAGGGCCGGTCAAACCATAAAAATGGATTGGCAGGCAACAGGGCTTTTTTAGGACATGTTCTCTTTACCCTTTTCAAACCGTTTTCTGTTTTCGATTTTTCAAAATAGCCCATTTTCGAAAATGCATTTTTAAAAACAAGTTAGAAATTTACTAAGAAAATCTCGTTTTGGGTGTTTTCAGTTATAATCAAGTTAAAATTTTCAAAATGCGTTTTGAGTATTTCCAAAATGTCAAAAAGAACATATTTTTAACAATTTCAAAATTGGCTCTAAAAACACAAAATACAAAATGAATTTAAAACTAAAAACACAAAGAGAACAACCCTAAATTTTCCGAAGTTTTTAACATCCTTATTTGACTGAAATTAATTAGGTAGGAAGGCACCGATATCTACTTTTTTTGTTCTACTTTTTGACCCAGTATTGGAAGTTGCCTTCGAATTGAATCCAATTAATTGTCGACTATGGATAGAGTGTAAGTGTGATAATGGCAACGATCCTAAATTTAAGCAGTAAATTCAGTTCCTTAATCTGACTATTTGGACAAAGACAGAGAACTCTTCGGCCGACTCAAGCCTAGCCTAAGTTCGATTTTAGTCATGACCAATAACTTGGAACTTGATGGTTTTTCACATTTTGACGCTCTAATTTAAACTAGGCATCTGTTTGATACATATTAAAATTCTCATTATCATTTTTTTACTTATTTTTAACTATACATTTTTAATAAAATAATATTTTCCATCATATCAATAACTTTTCCTTCTTTTTCAACCACACATTCTCCATCAATTTACTATTTCAAAATACATTCTTCCAAAAGAACGTGACTCAAACACACCCCATATAACAATGATAATAGTCCTCAAATTTTAGGCTTGGAAATATGATCATCAAACCTAACCACGAAGTCAACAATTAAGTGGCGCAATTCGCTCCCCTTTCTTGTTTCAAAATCAAAATCTAGGCATACCCTACAAGAATGTTCGGTTTTTTACCCAATTTCTTTATATCTTTCAGGCCTACTGTAAAATGACCTGACTTCCATCATTCAACCGTGCAGTACGGGGCTAATTAAATAAAACCGCCTTAAAATTCATCTAAGGAAAATCATCTCGTGATTGTCATTATTCACTAATCTACAAGTTATTCTTTCATTGTTGACTTTAATTTTTTATGCATAAAAGACGAAGATTCTACACATGCAAACTTGCAAATCGTACGTTCCAAGTGTTGCTCAACTGGCTTTGGGATACTACACAAAAATAGCCATCTTTCTCCCTAGGACTCTTCAGTCTTCTCCATTTTCCAGTTAAACAACTTTTGACAATGAATATTCTTAAGCATTTCAAACCTCGTCCATCTTCAGTTTGTATTTTTCATTTGTTTCTTTTAATCGTAGGATTATCAATTGGTGTTGTATCTGCCTTATGTCTCAAAAGCTTCTCCTTCACCATTCCAGCCTTCCCATTCTTGTTTCCTCCTTCAATTTCAAAACTATCCTTGCCGCCACAGCCGCAGCCACCGCCACCAGCACGACCATTATCACCACCGCCGCCTGGTCCTCCGACACCCATCATGCATAATATGACCGACGAAGAGCTGTTGAAGGAATCATCAATGGTTCCACAAAGTCAAGAGTTGCTTGTTCCCAAAGTGGCGTTCATGTTCTTGACACCAGGGTCACTGCCTCTGGCACCTTTATGGGACAAGTTTTTTGAAAGTCATGAAGGACTATACTCCATTTACGTTCACTCTCATCCTTCTTACAATGATTCAACGCCTGAAAATTCTGTTTTTTATGGCAGAAGAATCCCAGGCCAGGTTAGCTTACTTTTGAATATGGTTACTTTTGAGTACTTTCGAAGAATTCTGCTAATCTTTAACTTGATTCTTGATGCAGCCTGTGTACTGGGGAACTATATCAATGATCGATGCTGAAAGAAGGCTATTAGCTAATGCCCTACTTGACTTCTCCAATCAAAGATTTGTATTACTTTCTGATTCATGCGTTCCGCTCTTCAACTTCACTACAATCTACAAATACCTGACAGAAACAAACCTAAGCTTTCTAGGTTCATTCGACGATCCTAGAAAACCGGGTCGAGGCCGATACAACCGCCAAATGTGGCCAACGATTACCATCGAGCAGTGGCGGAAAGGCTCCCAATGGTTCGAGATCCATCGTGATCTCGCTGTTAAAATTGTATCTGACCAAAAATATTACCAAGTTTTTCACGAGCATTGCCTTCCACCTTGTTACAGTGATGAACATTATCTTCCAACTATGGTGAACATTCTTTGTCCGGAAATGAACTGGAATAGGAGTATAACATGGGTTGATTGGTCAAGGGGTGGACCTCATCCTAGGAAATTTGGATGGATTGACATAAAAGTTGAATTATTTGATCAAATTCGGTTTGGAACCGAATGTATGTATAATGGAAATACAACCAAAATATGTCACCTTTTTGCTAGGAAATTTCTACCCAACACATTAGAGCCATTGCTTAAGGTCGCTCCCTTGGTAATGGGATTTGGTCCTTAATTTTTTTGGGGTAATATTTTTCACTTGTTCGGCCATCAATTGTAATATTTAATTTTTAATGATAATTTGTTCTTATTTGCAATAAATTTCTAAATCACCTTAATGACTTTACTAGTAAAATAACTAGAATTCTTGGGGGAAAATCCGCACCACAAATCACCTTTTTTTTTTTTTTTAGATGTTTCAATACCCTTTTAAGAAAGTTATTTTAGGACGTTTCGTCTTTTCTTGAGGGTAGTTTCAGAAAAATTGCATTAGCATACTCCGATGGAAAAATTTGTAATTATTATCAGTTAAGTTTATGTATTTATAAATTTTAAATTTTGAGAAAATTTTCTAAAATTAGGTCATGATACGCGATTTAAAAAAAAAAAAA
>CAIGRK010127005.1:0-10528 GCA_903798315.1 Fraxinus greggii
TTCAAGTTTTCTACAATTTGTAATAAAATTTTTTTTCGTCCTGAAACAATCCAGAAAAGGCTAAGGTAGTCTAGCGGAGCAGACTACTGACGCACGGTGTCCCTTTCCGTGCCCTTTCTGTGCTAAGAAGAAAGGCACCCCGTGAAACCAAGGGAAGTAACACTTGAATAAAAAAAAAAAAAACAATTAATCCAGCCACTGAAATGTTGTGACCTCAGCACATGTAAAAATAGAAAAATTGATATTACATAGCTTCAGCTTATTGCTCCCAAAAATTGGAGGATTAATCATCCGTTTCAATATAAATTGCTTGAACAATATAAGGAAAGATTTGGTCCAAATCCGAATCAGACAATCTGATTCCACTAAATTACAATGCTAAAACATCATTAAAACATAGGATCGCATATTATTTTTGTCTAAAACATCAAGCCACTTACAAATTATCTTGGTGGAAATCAAAAGGAACGTACAATTACTCGAATTTTACAACTTTGTGAAACAGAGTAAACAAGCTCTATTTTTTTTCAGCATCTTCTTCAATGAGTGAAAGATTACAGCATGCAGTCTGCTTTCGATGGTAATCTTCTGAAGTAATTAAGTGGCACCGAAGGAACTTTTTTACGAAACCTAGGGTGTCTTAACACATAGAACCCTGCGAGAAGGGCCACCACTTGGAAAGGCGTAACATATAGAGCAATGGCAGCCACAAAACAGAAAGTCACAAACAAAGCTGTAGCTCTCGGGTCTCGCCAGTTCAGCAGAGACTGCAGCCTCTCCCCTTGCGTTGCCATGTCGCCGACCACTGTCTGAATTCGTCCTGCAATGGTTCTCAAACGGTCATACCTCATCTTTACAATATCAGAGGCACTCGAAGTTGGAAATGAATCGAATTCCTCATCTAGTTCGTCTGGATGAGCATTATCAGCACAAGAGAGGCGAGTATCCATGTGGGGAGGATGTCTAGGCCTCCATCTATAGTACCAAACTCCAATCAAGAATAAGTAAAGGAAAATAGTTGGTAGAATAAGTTCGGGATACAAAACCAATATTAAAAACAGAATGTGAATTAAGACGGTCGTAATGGGGTTCTTCCATTTGCATATTTGATCGAACCACTTCCCAACAGCAATTAACCCACTTAAAGCCGCCATAATTCTGAAAAAATTAGCTTTACTTTTTCTCATACTCCACACTTGCGCACCCAGATCCAGCATATACCCTACCACCTCGTTCTTCAAAGGCGGCTCAGCACGACTCAGCTTCGCACAAACAATATCAGTCGCCTGGTGCCGCAACTTGTTAAGTTGAAGCACAGTTAACGGGAGATGATAGTGCATCTTGGGCAACAATGGTCGTGAGTACATATGCATCATATTTATTAAGGACAAGCAAGTAAATCTCACAGCCAAATGAATTTCACCCATCTTTTTCACACCAGAAGGCCGTAAAACTAGAAGAGGATATGAATGTGTGTACACACGATCTGTTTCTAGAGTTGAAAGGCGAATCCTAACCTTTCCTATCCGCGATTCCTTTCCATCTCCACCTGGTAAATTTCCATTATCGAATACACCAATAGTTAAGACAGTGCAAGGATCATAAACTTCCCAAGTGTACTGCTCATTCCATTTGGGAGAAAGACTGTTGATAATTGTCCTCGTCCTGACCCACTTCAGCCCATATTTAGCAACGCAATAAGCATCCGTCGTTGCCTGTCCATCTACCGTCTTCATCGGTGATAGCCCCTGAGCATTCAAAATACCCAACTCGAGAATCCCAATGCTCGACTTCCATAATTGTTTAGCTGTTGGTTTAAGATCGCTGCTATAATGAGTCGATTCATCCAGAACATGGTAACCACCATCCAAAGAAATTCTCGCGTGAATCTTGCTGTTGAACTTCCCTTCCTTCTTTTCTCCTTCAACCAAAAGTTTTTCGAGATTATACCACCTTGTATTGACAGGTTTATTGTCCACCCTCTTGTCCACGTACTTTAAAGGAATGGCACATCTTCCAAGAATTTCAGTTTTGTTTGGCGCAACCCTGTCTTCCACACTCAAAATCAACGGTGCCTCAAATGGCTCTACAGCCACAAACATCAGATCCTCATTCCACATTGGATTGATACTCCGACTTGTGGAAACTTGTGTCGTAAGCCCTTCACTTCCCAAAATGGCCTTCACATAAACTTCTGGAAACCTACTTTTATCACTTGGTTGCAAGTCTTGAGCTTCAATTACATTTACTCTCAGATACCACAGCTTAGGTGAGGGGTAGACCTTGGACCTTATACTCGATAGGCTGTCCACACCACCAACTGCTACACCATCCGAAAGCCATGCCTCCGGAAACGCTTCATCAGCTTGAGTACCCATCCAAACAGCCAACATAACCTCTCCTTTAACCTTATCACCCTTCCTATCCTCCAACCTAAACCACTGCGGGGCCAGAGGACTATCTGGGGGTACCCTTTTCGGAATCACGTTCAAGTCAAACTGAACCCGACCCATAAAATCATCCTTGACAACATCCTTATCTTTCACTGTTACCTCAACCACGGAGGCCTGGAGCCGTTCCTTCGAGAAAGCAAACACCTGATTCCACTCCGGGTTTGACTTCTTTTCGAAATGACGGGTTGTACCCTTATAATTTCCGAGCTTAACCTCAACATAAGGGTCACAGCTACCCGTAACATCCTTTCCGGGCAAGTCTTTTGCCTTCACAACCCGGACATAAAGGTACTCCATTTGCTCAACGAGGTCATAGGTGCTCGTGAGCTTATCTCCGGTGAACTTCCCTCCACCGAGAAGTGGGTTGGTCTCCTTCAGCGAGAAATCTTCTTGGGGAGGTCTATCCATTTTCTCCGCTTATCCTTTCCAATTCTCAAATCAGAATATCCCCAGAACCAAAATTCTAAGAATATGATAATAAATATTTCAAAAACTCTTCACAGATCTCAGCAAAAATTCTTGATCAATTTACCGTTCAAGGGACATTTCACAACTACCTAAATATCAGAAAATAATCACAGGCAAACAGAGTCTTAAATGGCCGGTGGACAAACATATAACAAAGGTAGATTACTGAAATTACTAATGCTTATACTTGAGGCCCAGAGCAAAACAAAAAACATAAGATTACTTTCAAATAGAGAACCTTACGAATGAGATTCTTTCTAACCCAGAACCTGTTTAAAAGCTTCAGTTCTTAATGGTTCAAACCTGTAAAACAAATAAATATAAATGTTTACAGTCAAATTAATAAACAAAAAAATAATTAAAATCTAAAGAAGGCGAGGAAACTATTAGAAAATTTGTTTACTCTGCATAGAGGATGGTATTAAGAAAAAGAAATAAAAAATATCCTTAACCCCATAAAAATTTCATATTTTCAAGCTCATACTTTTAAATTAAAGAAAAGCAAGGCAAACAGACATATAATAAACACATAAAAGCTTATATCCTACGAAAAAATACATACCGACATAAATCATCAGAAAGCACCTGCAATATCTTGCATGAAAAATCCAAAGGAAGAAATACGTACTATTTATTTTTATGTTATTACTGTCATTTATAGAAGAACTATTTGTGCAGGTATAAATATAGATATAGACATGCAAAAGAACAATAGATCTATATACAAAGCAGAGATGGATATGCATAGAGGATTCCCTGAAGCTGAGATGATAAGATTCTAAAAGCAGAAATAGATGAGGGGTTCAATTTTTGCTGCCTCAGGTCTAGAAAGAGAGAATAAAAGATGAAAGCATGGAGTAAAAACAGAATTTATCTCTTTTCCTACACTTTACTTTTAGAACGAGAAAGATGAATCGATGATGAGGGACCTCATGAATCCGCTCAGGGAATCAAATGCTAAGAACGTATTGTGTTTACCGACTACCGTGCATATGTATAGAATCTATAAATGGACTGTGAATATCTTTATGTCTCTTTCTCTTCCCTTTATCTTTTCCCTGTAGCTTGAACGTAATTCGCATGGTGGCGCATGGGAGGACTATGACTGGGACAACGTCCATCTAATCTCCAATCAAGCTAATCGTGAACACATTGATCCCCATTGCTGACGGGAATAAGAAAGGACTGGAGCTCTAAATTGAACTATTGCTTCTTAATTGATCAACCACACAGCAAATTGGTTCCCAGTATATTTGTGTGTGTGTGTAGTTGAAAAACAGTGGATAATGAAGTTTATTTAGTTTATTTTTCTTTCTTTTTCCTTAGTTTCATCATATAGATTACACGGTATATATACATTGTTTAGGAGACATGAAGCTTCTAGAATTAAGCTAACAAACATATCTAACAAACTCCTAAAAATCAGGGAATACAATGGTAATTGAATTCTATTATTTGCGTGTCCTTTGCTGGTGGATTCTAACCCCCCCGCCCCCCCAAGGTGGAGTTTGTTCCAGCACTCCAAGTTTATCTCTAAGAAAATGAAATCTTGAATGTGACATTGGTTTGGTCAATACATCTGCCGTTTGGTCTGAAGAAGGAATGTATTGTATTTTCAACCGATTTCCAAGAACCTTGTCCCTTACAAAGTGAGCATCCAATTCTATGTGTTTTGTGCGAGCACGATATACCGGATTTGAAGCCAATGCACTTGCACTTAGGCTATCACACCAAATGATTGGAACTGATTGTTGTGGTATTCCCAGCTCTTCCATCAGAAACTGAATCCAGGTGATCTCCGAAGCACAATGGGCTAGCGCTCTGTATTCAACTTCTGTGCTAGACCGGGCTACTACATGTTGTTTCTTAGAGCACCATGACACCAGGATATCTCCAATGTACACGCAATACCCTGCAGTAGATTTCCTATCATCTGGGCAAGAAGCCCAATCAGAATCAGCAAAAGCTGTGATGTCAAGGCTGTCATTCTTTTGGATAGCAAGTCCATGACTTAGTGTGCCNGTGATCTCCGAAGCACAATGGGCTAGCGCTCTGTATTCAACTTCTGTGCTAGACCGGGCTACTACATGTTGTTTCTTAGAGCACCATGACACCAGGATATCTCCAATGTACACGCAATACCCTGCAGTAGATTTCCTATCATCTGGGCAAGAAGCCCAATCAGAATCAGCAAAAGCTGTGATGTCAAGGCTGTCATTCTTTTGGATAGCAAGTCCATGACTTAGTGTGCCCTTTATGTACCTGAAAACTCTCTTGAGTATCCACCAATGAGTGTATGTTGGTGCTTGAAGGTACTGACTTAGCCTGTTCACAGAGTAAGTTATGTCTGGTCTTGTGTGAATGAGGTATTGGAGACCTCCAACTGCACTTCTGCATAAAGTAGGGTCCTTCATTGCCTGCCCATCAGTTTTTGAAATTGGTTTTCCTACAGCCATAGGTGTTGGACTAGGATTCAGACTTTCATAGCCAAACCTTTTGAGTAAATCCATAGCATATCTTGTTTGATTCAAGTATAGACTAGCTACATCTCTCTGAACCTCAATTCCCAGAAACTGTTTAAGGTTGCCCATGTCCTTAAGTGCAAAATTGGTGTTCAACTTGTCAATGAACTCTTGTAATTGATGGCTGTTGTTACCTGTTATTAATATGTCATCTACATATATCAAAGCAAATAGCATATCAGCTTCTTTTGCCAAGAAAAATAGAGAGTTATCTGCCTTAGACTGTCTGAAGTTCCATTCCAGCAAGGTATTCTTTAGCCTATCACGCCAGGCTCTTGGTGCTTGTCTTAAACCGTATAGAGCCTTCTTGAGTTTGCACACATAACTAGGATGCTTCTTATCAACAAAACCATGTGGCTGGTTCATGTAAACTACCTCATTCAGTTTGCCATTCAAAAAGGCATTATTTATATCAATCTGTCTGATCTCCCAGTCCTTTAATACTGAAAATGTTAGCATGATTTTCAGAGTTGAAGCTTTAACAACAGGGCTGAAGGTCTCACCGAATCGATTTCGGGGATTTGAAGGAAGCCTTTAGCAACTAGTCTGGCCTTGTGCCTTTGTACTTTCCCATTCGAGTCATACTTTAGTCTGAACACCCACTTGTTGCCAATAACTTTCATTCCAGTCTCCGGTGGTACCAATGTCCAAGTTTCATTTTTTATTAGAGCATTATTCTCCTCTTCCATAGCTTCCTTCCAGCTGTCACTTGACAATGCTTCAACAAAATTTGCTGGTTCAGTTGCTGCTAATTCATCAACTACTAAGCTTGCATAAATTTTTGGTTTGAAGATTCCAGCCTTGCTCCTAGTGATCATCTGATGTCTAGAGTTCTGAGCCACAATTCTATCTTGTAGGTTTGCTTCCTCTGCTTCATTCCGAATTTCAGTTTCAAACTGTTGAGCTTCAGATATCTTATGACCTGCTGTTTCTTCCTGATTTATTTCATCGTGATATTCCATTACCTCTTCTCCTTCAACATCAATTCTTGTTTCTCCAATAATGTGGTTTGCTGCAGGTGGAGCCTCAGGTTGAATTGTAGAAGTAGCAGTTGTATTTTGAGGTACAATATTATGATTGAGGTTAATAAAGGGAAGGAGACTCGTGGAGGTTTCACAGGTTTGAGATTGGATTTGCTGATTTACGAAACCAGTTTTGAATGGAAATTCTTGTTCATTGAACACAACATGCCTAGAAATGTAAACTCTACCACTTGAGCTCAAACATTTATTACCTTTTTTAGAGTCACCATAGCCAAGATAGACACATTTTTTAGAGTGAAAGCTGAACTTATGCTTTTGGTAAGGTCTGAGGCAGGGGAAGCAAGCACTGCCAAATGTCCTTAGCTGTTTGTGGTCAAAGTTTTTTTCAAAATAACGTTTGGTAAGGTGAGCTGTGATGAAGAACAGGGGTAGGTAGCCTATTAATTAGGTAGGTTGTAGCCTTGAATGACTCCCACCAGTAGTAAAGGGGCATTTGAGCCTGAGTTAAGAGTGTTAGCCCAGTTTCAATGATGTGTCTATGTTTTCGTTCAGCTCTCCCATTTTGTACTAAGATATAGGGGCATGAATGTCTAAGTTCAATACCAGACTCCAAAGCTACTTTATTAAAGTTCCTGAACTCACCACCCCAATCAGATTGTATTGACTTAATCTTCCTATCCAGCATATTTTCAACTAGTTTCTTGAATTGAACAAAGATGATTAAGGCTTCTGATTTGTGTTTCATTGGATATATCCAGGTAAATCTGCTATGATCATCAACAAAAATTATATAATATATGTGCCATGTAGTAGAGTTTTAAGGGGCTGATCCCCAAACGTCTGTGTGAACAAGGTCTAAGGGGTTTGAAGCATGTGATGAAGAGGTACTAAATGGCAGAGCATGTGCTTTCCCAAGTTTGCATGATTCACAGAAGGTAGGAATTTCATTAGCTTTAATGACCTTATTACATGACTTTAAGACTTGACTCATAATATAATTTGAGGGATGTCCTAGCCTTCTATGCCAGACATCAAGTTCAGACTCTAACACTTGCTTAACTGTAGACAACTGATCGCTACCAGATTTAGCTGTGTAACAACGGAAGTTATTTTGGTGGTTTGACCCGAGAGTGGTACTTTCTGGTTTGAGATTTGGCTACTGCAACTGATACAATCCTTCCTTAAGTGCTCCTTGCAGCAGGATCCTCTTCGTTTGGAGATCCTTAACAACATAACAGTCATCATAAAATTCCATGAATACATTGTTATCATTGGTAAGTTGTGAAACACTAAGTAAGTTCATTTTAATTGATGGATCATGAAGCAGTCTATTCAGAATAAGTGACATGTTGTTCATTGCAGGAACCTTTCGATTCCCAATATGTGCAATGTGTAACATATTTCCATTACCAACTAACAATTTTTCCTTACCTTCATATTTTTTCATGGTATACAGGTTACCTTCATCAGTTGTAACATGGTTGCTTGCACCTGAATCAATGAACTAGGCTGGATCTTCAATGACTCTTGGTGAAGCTACATAGGCTGAGGGTGTAGAGCTGAAATTCTGTTGCCCAGAACTGCTTGGTCTGCTTCCCATGTACCTTTCATCATACCTATTGAAGCACCAGCTTGCAGAATTGTTGCTGAGCCCACAAATTTGACATAGTCCTCTAGTTTCACTTTGTTTGCCAGTTTGAATTCTACCTCTGCCCCTTGTTCTCCCTCTGAAGCTCGAAGATCTACCATTGTTAAATCCTCTATAACTTCTGCCAATCACCGAGCCAGTTCTATGTGCCAATTGAACACTTGATTAGTTAACATTTAATGATGCATAACTATTTTTAACTCGATTCAGATGTTCAAGTCGACTCTCAAATGTCATAAGCACGGATGACAATTCATACCAAGATATGTTCTCCCTGCTGTTGATCTGAACCACAATGGGTGTGTATTCCTCATCCAAACCTGATAGAACTTGGGTAATCGGGTCACTTGGGTCAATAACTTTCCCAGCTATTTTAAGATTATCAACCAACTGCTTGATGGTAGTCAGATACTGATCCATTGACATGGATCCTTTCCTGGTTCTCTGCAACTCTCCAGTGAGAAACATCATCCTTGATTTGTTCAATATTCCAAAACTTTCCTCCATTGCTATCCAAAGCTTGTTCGAACTTGTGCACCCCATTACTTTCATTGCAATTTCTGGAGTCATAGACGAGTACAGCCAACCCATTAAGAGTTGGTCAGCTGAAGTCCACTTGATAAACTCAGGATTTTGAGTCATTTCCACTGCTTCTTCTTGTCCAGTGGTTGTTTGTGTAGTTGAAAACTCCGATAGACACTCCTTTGTCCCCAGTATCGTCTTCTAAATTGTGCCCTTTGATTACGGGCATGACCATATTCTTCCACAGCAGGAAGTTGTTCCTGTCCAGTTTAACAGATGATGTTTGGGTGATGTTCATTCCAAATGATAGGTTCTGGTTAGTAGCAACCTGAGTAACTGGTGCCGTATTGAATTCAGATGGATTTGATTGATTGCCAGATCCGGTGTTAGCCATTTTTTTTTGGCTCTGATACCAAGTTGAAAAACAGTGGATAATGAAGTTTATTTTTCTTTCTTTTTCCTTAGTTTCATCATATAAATTACATGGTATATATACATTGTTTTGGGGACATAAAGCTTCTAGAATTAAGCTAACAAACATATCTAACAAACTCCTAAAAATCAGGGAATACAATGGTAACTGTCCTTTGCTGGTGGATTCTAACATGTATAATTGTCAAAAATGAAAAAGGCAAATTCATCATGAATATTGTTTTACAATTTTGACTACGAACACGTGTGTTTATTAAGTTGTCGTTTAACCTATACATGTTCAATTGGACAAGTTGGATTTTACTACTTTACAGTATGTTTTCACAATAATTAATGGGTGAACGGCACAAAAACCTTCTAATCTTTACCCTATTGTGAAATATTCCCTACCTTTCATCGCAATACCGCCAAAATTAGTGCCACTTAAGTTAAGGTTGATCGCAATCCCTGTACACACGAGAGAACTAACCAATGAAAATCTTATAATATAAACAATTGATTTTAAATATAAATATCGGTTCCATTTTAGATCTCAAATACATAATTAAAGTTTCATAATGATATCAAGAGAATTTACGTTAAACATATATTAGAGTTCTACTTATGACTGAACCAAACAAGTTAGAAGTCCAGTTCATTTGGGGATTTCGATTCTAGTTCTCTGACCCATTTAAAACTTCGCCCCTGTTTTAGCTCATTTTTTAGGATAGATTCTATAAAAACTCGAAGTAATTGTTTTCCGAGAATGGATGATTAAAAAGTTGCGAAAATTTTTAAATTTACGTGTAAAATTATTTTATTGAAAGAATGTATAATTCACAATGAGTTTTAAAGAATGGGGTTAAAAAGAACAAAAATGAGCTGAGAAGTGCTGTCCGATTTCAGTTTGATACTTTTGTCGACCCTAATTTAAACGGTTGTTCTATACAACAAAAATAAAATAAAATCCATTTACTCGCAAAACAATAGGATGAGGACCAATAATGCAATATACCTAGTAATAAATTACTCTAGGATCAATTACACTAGCTGTTACAGAAGTTATGATTAATTAGTTTAATGTTTACTGAAGACATTTTCTTACCTTAAGTCACCAGTAGTTACTCATTAAAAAATTTAATGTTAAATTTTACTCGGCATTATTAAATGTCAACGTGTTTCAAAATAGAAATATTTTTATTACGCCAATCGAAAAAGAAAATTGTTTGTTAAAAAACGTGGTTCGGCACATGATTAAGCTAAAAAAATAAGACCAAAATTAAAGATGTATTACATTTTCAATATAAGCAGTTAAATAAAAATATTTGGGGTTACTTTTGATGAATTATAGCTAAAGATGGCAATGGGTCGAACCGAGCCGGCTCTCGTGTACCACGAGCCGAGCTCGAGCTCGCCCAAGTGGTATTTTGGGTGAGATTGGCTCGTGCCCGAGCTCGCCCAAGGCTCGCCGCTCGCCAATATATATATATATATATATGTACACGAATAACTTGTTACGGT
>CAIGRK010127131.1:0-12735 GCA_903798315.1 Fraxinus greggii
CAATCTGGAATGGAAAAATAACTCAATTGGAATTGTGACATTTTGTTGTCACATTATTATTGTAATTTTGGATTGTAACTTAGTTACAATATTTTAGTTGAAATGTCTAATCAAGATGTGATGTAAAGTTAGACTTAGATTATGTATTTTACAAGAAAGAGTCTTGTCTAGTATGGTAGTAGAAAGTTAGTAGATAGTTGGTAGTAAAATATCTTGTAAATCTACCTAAGGTTGGCTATTTATAGAGCCATATTGTATGAACACTATATGAAGGAAATATACTACAAAAACTGTTCTAAAAAATGTAGACATCAAAGTCCTTCCTCTCCTCTGTTCTGTCCAAGAACATGAGTGAGTTAGTATATGTTTTATATGTTTTTTTTGTTTTGTATATCCGGTTAGTTCATATCCGATTTTCACACTCCTCCATACAAAAATGAGCTCTCTTGATAGAGCTTTAGATCCATGAAATTCCAATAGTGGTATCAGAGCTCAAATGATCTTTGAAAATGGACCTGGAGCCTAAAAAAAAGGAAGAACAGAAGCTGAAAATTGAAGAGAAACTGAGTAAAAATCCGGTAAGTCAGTGTCAATCCGATAAGATGTGAAAATCCGGTTGGCAAAGTATAAATCCGGTATGCATAGAATCAGATGCTTCATTGTTTAACCTGAAAAAATGATGAAAAAATATAGTTGATGTTGTTGAAAAATGTTGCTGTAAATGGGTGAAAAAAGGTGAAAAATCCGATATAATTGCAAGGTTTTAGAGCTGAAAAACTGATCTTTAAAGATCAGAGCTGAAAAAATAATCTTTAGCAATAAAAAAATAGAAGAAAATTGCTGAAGAAGGAGAAGAAAGAGGAGTGAATCCGGTTTGAATTGAAAAAACAGAGTTTTCTCTGTTTCTGGTAAATTCGATGAGCTTCATACATATACGGTGAGTGGAGTGCATATACGGTAAGCGTGATGCAAATACGGTAACTTCAGTTTTTTATTGCAAAACTGGCATTCTCCTTCTCATAGCCGGTAAGTATTTTACATATCCTGTTAGCACGAATCAAAACCGGTAAGATAGTGGAAATACGCCACTGTGCAAATACGGTAAGCACTTACAAAACCGGTAAGCATAGTGTGAATCCGGTAAGTATTAAAAACTGTCAAAACCGGTTAGTTCTTTGCAAATACGGTAATTTGTGTGCATATACGATAATTTCAGTTCAAATCCGGTAACTTAATCAAATCAACATCAGCTCTTCTTCCCAACAAAAAATCAAATCTGATGATGAAAATGGATATTTCAAAAAATCTGGTAAGCTCAAAAATTAGCAGCAGCCCTGGGAAAATGAAACTCTCAGATGGTGATGAAAATGGCTAAGAAAAAAGGAGTGAACCCAATTTATTGAAGAAGAAATATCAGCAGCATTCTTCAACAAAATTCTGATGAGAAGATGTAAGTAAAAAGTTCTTTGTGTGTGATTGATCTATGGCAAAAAGAGTTGACAACTACGGTGAAGAGTAGCAACCAAGAATGCCTTGATCAAACGGAAAACAAAGATACTTCAAAGCTTGCAATCACAGAATCAGACTGGAAAAAAGGCTGAAAAATGAAGAAGATATGTTTGAAGGTTCCAACAAAAATGTCATGGAGGAGTGTTGGAATTGTGACATTTTGTTGTCACATTATTATTGTAATTTTGGATGGTAACTTAGTTACAATATTTTAGTTGAAATGTCTAACCATGACGTGATGTAAAGTTAGACTTAGATTATGTATTTTACAAGCAAGAGTCTTGTTTAGTATGGTAGTAGAAAGTTAGTAGATAGTTGGTAGTAAAATATCTTGTAAATCTACCTAAGGTTGGCTATTTATAGAGCCATATTGCATGAACAATATATGAAGGAAATATACTACAAAAACTGTTCTAAAAAATGTAGACATCAAAGTCCTTCCACTCCTCTGTTCTGTCCAAGAACATGAGTGAGTTAGTATAGGTTTTATACGTTTTTTATGTTTTGTATATCCGGTTAGTTCATATCCGGTTTTCACACTCCACCATACAAAAANGATAGTTGGTAGTAAAATATCTTGTAAATCTACCTCAGGTTGGCTATTTATAGAGCCATATTGCATGAACAATATATGAAGGAAATATACTACAAAAACTGTTCTAAAAAATGTAGACATCAAAGTCCTTCCACTCCTCTGTTCTGTCCAAGAACATGAGTGAGTTAGTATAGGTTTTATACGTTTTTTATGTTTTGTATATCCGGTTAGTTCATATCCGGTTTTCACACTCCACCATACAAAAATGAGCTTTCTTGATAGAGCTTTAGATCCATGAATTTCCAACAAACTCGGACTTCTCTAAGTGCAACAACAAAGAAACAGTAGCTCAATTCGCTATTCAGCAATTGACGTACCAAGAACTGAATGAATTGAGATGCCGATTGTCAAAACAACTCTGAAGAACTTGGAAAATCAAATTCTTCTTATTAGCGTAATCTTAAAATGTAAGGATGCGATAAAACAAATGAAAAAGGAAAAAAAATTGAGGACATAATAAATAGAATGGATATTAATACAATTAAAATGTGATGTATTTATAAAAATTTGTGGCGCCAATAGTTATCTTTATAAAAATGCCTACTTTTGGATACAAATGTCACATATATCCTTTTGTCAAAAAATAAAAATAAAAAAAATCATTTCTTTGTGTAGTCACTATTTCATAGTACTTCTTGATTGATACACAGCTTTTGAGAGTAACACGATAGCCTCAAGGCTTCTAAGTTGTACATGCAAATTATCTTTCTTGTAAAAGACTAAAGTCAAGCTATTTGTGTGTTATTTTGGTAAAGTTCAAGAACAGTCAATTTCTACAGTTCATAATGTTTAATTCTACAATTCAATTGTCAATTTCTACAATTCAGCTATGTAAATCGCAAAATTCGTCTATCAACTATTGAATTTGTTAGTTCTCCAACAGTATTGTATTGTTAAGCTAGATTCATAATAACGGTGTATATAGATATGGTCGAAACACCCAAATATAAATTTGACCCAACGTCAATGATCAATGTGATTCTCAAGTCCAAAATACCCATAATACCAGTCAACAAAATTGTTCAATAGCCACTCAACATAATAATAATAATAAAAATAAAAATAAAATTGAGAACATAATAAATATAATGAATATTAATGCAACTAAAATGTGGTGTATTTAAATAAATTCGTGATGCCAATATATTACCCTTATAAAAATGACAACGATTGGATACAAAATGTCACATATACCCTTCTGTCAAAATGGTCGCCTAGTCACTATTTTATAGTACTCTTTGATTGGCGCACAACTTTTGAAAGTACTAGTGAGGTCAATGTGCGTTGCACGTTAGTTGCTTAATATTAAAAAGAAAAGGAATGTTATGCCTACAAGAGAAATGGAATATTATGCCTACAAGGAAGAGAATAGGGAGTGAAGAAAACTCAAAAGTTCCAAGTAGATATAAAAGTTGAAATGGAGATCGGGAAGTGTTCCTTGGTATTAGTCGAGGAGTTGTAAAAATCATAAATACCATGAAAAGAAAGATTCTCTCTGGGTATAACAACTAAAAGCAACTTGAACCATGTGACATAAACTTATATCTAAACCAGAAACTTTCATTTCTTCGTAATTGAAGAGAGAATCAGGAAGTAGCAAATAAATGTTAAGAAATCATACTTATCGTCAGGAATTATCCATAGATTCTTCATATAAATTAGGAAAATCTTCAATCACCAAGTATTCTAAAAATTGACAATACCATTGATTGCTTCAGGGAAGAGAAACATAAACCGTGATTAAGCCTAAGAGAATTAATAAATAATTACATGTTATTCATGGGCGACCAGCTGCTGGTAAATTGCCATTTATGTATTCTTCTAGAAGAGCAACATCCAGTGGCCGTTTACTTGCAGTTCCTTCTTTTACATTTCTCTGCATCATCAACTGGTGAGTACATTCGATTTCAAATCCGAAATCTAGAATTGCATATGCCTTTGAAACAAGGGTGTCTTTGATAAGCCGCCTCAACAGTTTTAACTCCAGGTCAAGATTCTAATAGAATAAATAAGTGTGAATGAAATATATTAAGTAATAGAATAAATACGTGTAAAAAAATATTAAGTATGTAATGAAATATATTATGATGAATGAACTTTACTAATTGCCTATTCATATCTTGTATTGTATCCACTATAGCTTTCAATGTGTCTCTACTGTACAGATTGTCAGTCTCATCGTCCCATATGCATTGCATAACATAATTGAAATTAGTTTTAAATTAATCAAAATAAAATTATAATATTCAAGTTAGATTAGTTACCTGGACGGATTCTTTAATACCCAATCTCTAAGAATGGGGTATCTATCCATAGGATAATCTTCAAAAGGATAACCTGTCGTTGAAGACTGTATCTTTTTTCCTTTACCTTTTTTTTTTCTTTTGTCAACCTTTCAACATCTTCCATCTGTTGAGATGTTGAGGTATCTTTTGGAACTGGACTCCTATGGAGAACATCCTGTTGGAGGGAAGCTACAACAACTTCCATATTTAATTTCCAGTCAGATAATTTATTCAGCATATTGCTATATTGTTCATCTATGTAAGATCTCACTAAAATCAAACTGGTATCCACGTAATTTTGCATGCTAGATTGCATGTCTTGGTAGTGTTGTTGTTGCCACTGTTTCTGTTGCTCAAAGTGGTCTTGCTGCCATTTTTATTGTTGTTCAAACGGTTGTTGCTGATTGCGAAGAATTACTTTGTAGTGGCTTTCTTGTCTTCTTGATTCTTCAATAATGTTTGTCTTCAAACTATTGCACAAACCTGATACGTCTGATATTGCATGCTGCCTATATACATTCAACATCTCCTCCATTTCTTCTCTAGTCACATAATTGGAGCCAATAGAAGTAGAACTTGGGCCAACTCCAATCAAACTATATGTCATAGGATCAGGCATGTTTTCAGTAGTACCTGGGATTTGTGTGCTACATTGTTGATATCTCCATTCACAATGGTATCTAGTATACTATGTTGAATGTCATGCGGCAGTTAAAGAGTTGTATAGCACATCGTTTGCAATTCTTCCTCAGTAGGTTCTAAGACTGCAATCACTTGAATCTGTAATTGAAATATTCAAATGATTTGTTGTGACTTTTATGTGGAGAAAGACAAAGAAATATAATATTATGAATGTAATAAACAAATATAATTGAATAATTTAATTATCTCTTCGTTATCCAAAATTTGCCTAACTGTTTTCTCTGTCAAAAATTTATTCGGCTTCCATCTATGCATTCTTAGACTTTGTAATGTTTTGTATCTACGATGTCCAAATTTTTGTCCAATTTGTGGAAAAACTTCATATATCCATTACTGAAAGATAATTGAATATAAAGATTATAAAGATTAGAGACTATATATAAACTATATTTAGATTAGTGAAAAATAAAAGAATAGAAGAAGATACCTGGAATGCAAGCGAATATCCATGCAATGCATATTTACATTCATTTTGCTCATTTTGTTCTAGTCTATGTACTCTTTCTAGTTGAGATTCTCGTAGTGAGTTTAACAAAACAAAATATGCTCTATGGCCCATGGATATTCAAGGAAATCGTTAAGCTGCTCAACCATGCCTAAAGTTTTGTAATCAATATTTCTTCCCACAGGTTTCAAAACACTCTACTAACATCACCAACCCGAGCTTAAATTTATCCTCTTGATGTTCACAAAGATAAAATGCTTCAAAAACCATATTCATACTAATTCTCTTCGTACCATGAAAATATTGATTTCTAAGTCGATTATTGTTGAAGTCAAGATTAACAGAAACCTCATGGTAAGGTAATCCGGTGAAAAGACAAAATTCTTGCATACTAAAGGGGGTTAAATGGTTATCTAATTTCTCCCAAACTTCATTTTTTTTGCCACAATCTACAAGTCTCATTATGAATTCGTGAAATAAAAAATTTACTACTAAACTGTTGTTCTTCCTCTGCTTTATAAATCACTCCATATATAAATCCATGAAAAATACTACATAATAAAGGTGCCTGATCATCTGCATTGATAAGTTCTACAAAATCTTTTAGATATCGATAATTTGAAAATTGAGTGATTGTAACTGAAAATCACTGATTTGAAGATAGTATATATTGCAAAGACAACTGCAAAAATTATTAAAATAGCATAATTTAATAGAAAAATTAATTTGAATTTGACACGGGTGGTTTATGTCTCCACCGTACTGCTCCGCGCAGCATGGAGATGTTGTCTCCGCCCAGTACGGGAGACCCGTGTCTCCATGCGTGTGGAGACCGGACACAGTTTTCGTGTTGCAGGGACACCATCTGTGTCCTCACCGCATTTTGGAATAGATTTTTGCGAAGAAAAGTTACCTTTTTCGACAGTAATGAGGTGTGCGACGACGGTAGTGGCTGAAAAATCTTAGTTGACAGTGAATGCTATGCTCAATTGGTAAGTACATTTTTTGCAAATGTGAGAGAATGAACTGGTAAGGAATTTTTTGTTTAAAACTTAGGTAGTTGAAAGTGTGAATGCTTGGGTAGTTGAAAGTTTGGGTAGTTGAAGGTGTGAATGCAAGTAAAAATTATAATTAATATTTAAATAATATAGTTGAAAATTTGTTAAAAATCAATATTCAAAATTGGTTTTAACTGAAAATAGGTTCAAAAGAAAAAAAAATCAATATTCTAAATTGGTTTTAATTGAAAATAAGTTCAAAAGACAAAAGTGATGTGATAAAAACAAGTTCCCCGTGCAGCAATAGGTAGATTCCGTGCAGCACGGAGACATGTTCTTTTCATACCACGGAGACGTTCTCCAGGTTGCGCTGGATTCTTTACGAGATCCGTGAACCTCCGTGCTGTCTCCGTGTTGCATATAGAAGATTCTTTGCGCTTCACGGAGAATGATTGTGTCCGTGTGTGAACACGGTCTCGGATTGATCGGATGATCCGTGTTAATTGGTGAGCAAATTTTTGGAAATCTGATGAGAATGAAATGGTAAGAGATTTTTTTTTTTTTTGAAAACTTTGGTACTTGAGAGTGCGAAAATGCTTTGGTACTTGAAAGCATGAATGCAAGTGAGAGTTATAATTAATAAAATTTGTTCCAACTTCAATATTCAAAATTGGTTTTAATTGAAAATAGGTTCAAAAGGTAAAGAGATGTATTAGTGATGTGATGAAAATTTAGATGAATAATAAAAAATGGAGACAATTGGACATGAACTAAAGCTTTACACTATTTAATATATATACTGAATACATAAGATGTCGAAGAGTTATAAAGCCAAACTACAAATGATGTTTGGTTCAATAACTAATTCATTGGTGACATGCTATTCTAAAGTTCATACATCAACATTAACTGCAGAATTCAAGTTAACTGGAACGAGACAAAAGGAACAAAAACTATATCTAGCACTGGCAAAAACCATCTTGAATTTGCATCATTTATCCAATGCTATTTATCCAATGCTTTAGGATTCTGCATCATTTAGTAACTTCATCAACGGATTCATTCATTGCAATGGATTTGCCATTGCCACCATCATCCCTTTCATCTTCATCTTCTTAGTTTTTAGAATGTGAATGATTGGAAGCAAATCATAATTCTCTTTTGGCTAATGATTCATTACAATCACCTTGTGTGAAATGCAGCGATTTAGCTAATAGAGTTAGGGATGTACTTTCATCAACGCTGCTCTCGTGTGGACTTTTTGCTATTTTTGAAGATGTGTATACTTTGAAGATGACATCGTACTTGTATTCTTATCCATTTTTCTATTTCACAGCTTTGACATAGAAAAACAACTCTTCATTTGCTAAAGTGAGAATTGATTCTGGAAGAGCTGTTGTATGATGCTGAAAGAATAGGATAGTTTTTAGCGATATAAATGAATGTATGATAGTGTAAAAATAATTTTAAAATATGACTAAGGTAGTGCCTGAGTTATTTCTTTCATCAACATGAGTGCCGAGCATTGTAAGAATTTTTCAGTAGGTTCTCCTATCATTGTAGCATGAATGTATCCTGACAAATCATGCAATTGGATAGAAGCTCTTGCTCTGTGTCAATATAACATAGAATTCGATATGATATAGAATTGATGGATGATATAAGAGGTGGGAAAATATACATTGTATTAAATTCCAATTATAACCTCGAAATAGCACGAGCGTGAGAATATTTGCAGAATGAGCAAGAATGGATTTCATCAAAATCAGCATATGTAGATTTATTGCAGTTGTTACAAGACATGTACCAGAACGATTGATCATGGGTTATATGTGCCTTTGCTTTTAACCAAAAGTAGTTTTGCTATGGTAACAAAATAAGAATTATATGTTAGAAAAGGAATAAGAGGAAAATATATGATTGAATATAACAAGGAAGTCACATACCACAAGCAAAAGACCCTCTATTTTTCTGATTTGAGTGATTTTGTCTTCTCTTGAAATGGATACTCTCGAAGAAGTCAATTCGTAATAACAATTTTTAGTTACAATGTCATTCAACTTCTAAAGATTTGTATCCACCCTTGTAGTAGATTCATCAAAACAGTAAGTGAAACAGTAAAAGAAAATTGAAAATTGAATAAAAATTGTAGGTTGAAGATTTCAAATGCCTAAGCCGAAAATTAAATCACGTATTAAAGGCATGTTGTTACAAAATGAAATTATGTTTGTTCACAACACAAATACACCATATTCAAAATTTTTATACATGCACTTAAGTGATAAGGGAAAGTTCAGTTACAAATGAAATTTAAAGTGTTTTTCTTAAGTAATTACTTAACTATAACATCTATTGCTGTAAAAGTACACTTTTACAGTAAAGAACTTAAATTGAAGGAAGATTTTAAGAAGAAGTATCAGGACTTTAATTGAGTAGCTTGTTCGAAAGGAGCATCAATGATGAAAGAGGTGCTGAGCTTTGTTGATATTGAAAGACCTATTATAGCATATTATAACATGAAATGAAAATTTGTATAAACGAAACGAAATTATGAGTAAGGAAAGACTGAATGAATATATCTTTATGTAAAGGTTACCATTGAAAGATAATACTTTCAGTAGTTTTCCAAAAACAATTGGTTTCTTAGTCAAGTTATCTGAAATAACAGTATATTCTTTCTCCACAAAACCATTCCGCAAGGTTAACAATATTATTTGAAAGCTGGAAAATGTGGAAAAAGATTAGAAGTTATGAGATTTATATAGTTTTTCTAATTAGAAATATAATAAATTTCAAAAGTAACCATACAAACTGATCATTTACAATAATGACATTTTGCACATAAGATTGTGATCCAAAGTGTGTCTGAATCAATCTTTTTAGTCGAATATCAGTAGCTGCTCCAAGGATGGCTAAAAACACCAACAAAAAATAATAATTAGTAGTTGTATGTATTCGAAACAATAAGTAGTATTGGTTAAAGGAAGGTATNACGCACTCATCATCGACAAGAATAACATCCTGAACATAAGATTATGAAAACTATACGCACTCATCGTCGACAAGAATAACATCCTGAACATAAGATTGTGATCCAAAGTGTGTCTGAATCAATCTTTTTAGTCGAATATCAGTAGCTGCTCCAAGGATGGCTAAAAACACCAACAAAAAATAATAATTAGTAGTTGTATGTATTCGAAACAATAAGTAGTATTGGTTAAAGGAAGGTATTAGAAATTACAAATGTCTGTATTTATGTCCATATAATCATGCAGCTGATGAAATGAGTAAACACATATGTACAAGACAGTAGTGCACTATGGTCTTCCTGAATCTCTTGTATTCTGGTGGTTCCATAAATAGTCCATTGGAATTTACCTATACTTTCTTTAAATTGTGATGGTGTGTATTTGACTGTTGCATTAGATATCAAATATGTTTTCGATAGAATGAATCGATCTTCAAGAGCTTCTATGTTGGGATCAAAAATTGAAGCATGCACCCTTTTACAACAAGAAAATAGAATGTCTATTTTCTTGTGCAATGTTCGATATTAAAGAGATATAGCTCTGTGGTTAAATATATAAGAAATGAAGTGTTTATGAGTAATATACCTCTGTGTCTATNAAATTGTGATGGTGTGTATTTGACTGTTGCATTAGATATCAAATATGTTTTCGATAGAATGAATCGATCTTCAAGAGCTTCTATGTTGGGATCAAAAATTGAAGCATGCACCCTTTTACAACAAGAAAATAGAATGTCTATTTTCTTGTGCAATGTTCGATATTAAAGAGATATAGCTCTGTGGTTAAATATATAAGAAATGAAGTGTTTATGAGTAATATACCTCTGTGTCTATTAATGCCATCTTCAAGTATCTGGTGGAACCATTCTTGGCTGATTTGGGTAAACTCTTTTCAGCCACAATAACTTTGACAATCCAGTCATTCTGGTCTGGATAGATATTTGGGATGATTTTGTAGTTTTTACTCATTTTCCTGTATCCATTGATTGAAGAAGGAAATGAAATTAAAATCATGAAATATATGAAAATAAGATAGAAGTATAGAAGATAGAAAAATGAAATTTTGTTTGTAAAGAGAAATCTTACTATTTATAACCGTTCTTTTCTAAACAAGTCAAAAAATACAAATGAGGAAATACAGAGGAGGAAGAGGAGTTTAGAGAAGGAGATTATATTATAATTAATGTGGAAGAGGGGGAAAATATGTGTGTGTGTGTGTGTGTGTGTGTCTATATATATATATATATATGTATAATGTACTATGATTAGAGGACTGTACAATTCAGAGTCAGTAGATATATACAAAAAGTATGGATGTCTTGGCAGATAGTACCTGCAATTCAGAAATTCAGAGTCAGTGAATTTTGGTATGGTTTAAACAATGTGCAATCAAATCAATCAGACAATATAGCAAAATCATATGTTCCACACTTCTATTTCACCTTGAAAACTACTCATATAAGACATTTGATTATAGAAAATAATATTTGATTGAATATATAGCTTTACAATATAGCACACAAAAGAATATCTTCTCAGTTATTTTTACATCATCTATTATTATAATTTCAAAGTTCTAAAAATTATAATTTGACATAGTTTGACATAGCTATATACCTATCACTAATTTTGAGAAGCTTTATTTTACATATAAGAAGAGTTGAACATAGATGTACAATGGAAAAGCCATACGTCAGTCAAATTTTAGAAAATTAAATTCTAAATTCAATACCAAATTGTTGAACATTGGAGAACAAATATCTCGTCTTTAATAAGATGAGAATATGGAATTTTTTTATCACATTAAAAATGAGTTCAGAATACAGTGCAAAAATGTAAAAAATGTAAAAAGATTCTTGCATAGCTCAATAGAACAAAAATTTAAAACAACCTCCTATCACTTGAAAAAGGTGGTGAATTTAGTAAAAAAATTTAATCCAAGCACATAGTTTGACAACTTGATGGATCACTCTGAAGCAGCAAAATAGCAATAATAAGGAAAAATAATAAAAAATGCTTAATCTAACAAAGAAAAAGAAGAATCTAACAAAGAAAAAGAAAAGTTTTGGTAACAAAGGCGGATTGGAAAATACTCTAGCATATAGCAGCAAGAAAAAAATAAAAAATAAATTTTTTACTGGCATCAAACATATCAAAATAGTATCATTGAAGCAATCACTGAATACACAAAATTAAATCTTACATCTCAGATTGAAAATTTAAGAGTATAAGATAGTAGTTTCAAAAAATAAGCTGGAAAGCAAATTTTAGTTGAATAAAACTATAGTAAATAAGAATAGCTAACCTTATATTGCGCGCATCCATGAAATGTTTATTGGATGAAAGCATAGTATTCTTGATGAAGAACAATTTTAAATTCTACACTTTTTATAAACAATTAAATAGACATGGAAGTAAACAATTGGTTATAACAATTGGTATGGAAGAAGAGACTAAAATGGATTAAGATTTACAATTTAGAAAAAAGAATTAGTTTAGCCAGAATCTTACAAAACTGATGCGTTTATTGATAGGAATGGGTCTACTGATGGAACTTTGAATATAGTAAGTTTGCTGTCTAATAAGAGTTATATAATACTTTCAATGTATTAGTAATATGTCGATGATATAATAAGGGTCATATAGTATGGTAAGGTATAGAGAAGAAGAAAAAAACAAAAAAAAATTACAAAACTACAGATAAAACTTTATGGTAAACAACTTTTTCATGCACTGAGCATGGATTTGACTGAGAATTATTGGTTAGGCAAGAATTTTAATATACGTACTTGTTCTCACTCTTGACAATGCAACATACAATTGTCCATGTGAAAATACAGGTTCTAAAAGATATATTCCAACATATTCTGAAGTTTGTCCCTAAGATTTGTTTTTAGTTATTGCAAAGCATGGACATATTGAAAATTGTGTTCTTTTGAAAGGAAGTACTATTTTATCAGATTTAAGTGGTATAAAAGGAATATGGGGCAAAAAAATTTTCTTGCCATTATATTCTCCAGTATCAATTTCTACACAAATGACATTTTGTTCAAAATTTTTGCATATCAATCTTGTTCCATTACATAATCCTTCTGTGGGATTTATATTTTGGAGTAATATAATAGGACAGTCAATCTTTAGCACTAATAGATGTGGTGGTATACCATTTGGGG
>CAIGRK010127196.1:0-14831 GCA_903798315.1 Fraxinus greggii
CACGGTTTTGCTACAATCAGCTTTACCAAACCCAACTTGACGATTGGTCATATCAAATTCCACCCATAGATTTTGTTGATGAAAATTACCTATAATGTTACTTGCAACTCCAAGAGATTCGGATCGTCCAAGACCTACACAGTGGATCCCACCTTCTACGTGATCTAATATTCTCTCCTTGTTGATCAATATTTCTACACCCTTTTCGAATTGAAAAGTCAAGTCGCCTATTAACCGTCCGATCTCGATTGGGTTGCCATCAAAGCACATGTCCAATGAACCTCCATACACGTACCCTTTCTTCAATTTTGGACCTACTAATCTCACTACTTCTTCTCTTACCTTAGAGTAAGCCGCGTCCACTAGAAATGTGTATTGAGTGCCAGAATCGATCATTGTCTGACCAGAACCGCCTGCGTCTGGCCGGAAAACCGATTCGGGGATGTTCAGTTTTTTCCCACCAACTTTTATGCCTAGAAGAGCAACGGTGAAGGCTAGGGGATCAAGATTGGGCTTGCGTTGACTTTGAGGGAAAGTCAAAAGACTGACATATTGAAATGTATGTGAATTGGGATTTTGGCCAAGATAAAATGTTCCTGTGGGCATTGTTTGGACGCGGCCCTGTCTTAGTGGCACACAATAAGAAAATTTTGATATCTTAGCTTGGGAGATAAACGACAACCGTCCAAGATTCATCCCCAAAATACCCTCCGCCTCGGCGGATTCCGTTGCACATCCAAGAATCAGCGGAGGTGTACTTTGCGAACTAGAAAATGTAAATTTTTCTCTGACGAGATTGCCCTCAGCCAGTGTCCCGTCTGCATAGAAGTAAGAATAGTGGCACAACCGGTTCTGGTCACACGAAGTTGGGAGGGTAAAATCGGGAATTCGCGGCTTGCAAATGGGATGGTTACAAGGTAGAACAGAGAAAGAAGATGAAAGAGAAGGATCAAACGACGTCGTGGGAGGTGGAGGTGGCCTTTTAGGTGACTTCCTGTGGCATTGAATCCATGAAAGTTGACTGCCAGTATCCAAAACCATTTGTTGAGTCTGAGGTGGGGTCCCAATCGGGAGTGAAACAATCAGAGCCATTGAATACTTGAATGATGATTTGTAGTTGTATGATGATGGCCCCGGAACTGCCCTCTGCACCAGTGCTTTACGAGGATGAGATGAAAAAAGAGAAGCCCTTAAAATTGCTTTATAAGAAGAATTTTTCGATAGAGGGGCTGAGGTTAAAGGAAAAGAGAAAGAAACAGTGTTTTCTTGGACTGTTATTCGCATAAAGCTACACAAAATGAGCAAAACAAAAAAGAAAAACTTGCTGAAGTACTCCATAGCCATAGCCAAAGAATTTTTACACAGATATTTTGGAAGAGAGAGGAGGGTGGGATGTGGAGGAGAGTGGTGAGAGTTTGGTTGGTATTTATATGGGATTTGAATGAACAACACAAGGCAAAAAAGCAAAAGGTGGAACGCGGTTTCTATCTTACATCGAGTGATACGAGTTAGCTACACACTGTACTGTAGTCAAACCTACTCGAATCCTCACTCTTAACTATTTTTGAATTTTCTACTTTTCGTGGGATTTAGGGTTGATTATAATTGGAAGAGACGAATGAGTGGATGACAGCCTTTTAGTAGCTTATATTTCACAGACATAGGTGTTTTCTTTCATAGATCTCATTTCTCCCTCGTTATTTTAAAATATTATTTGTTATAGTGTACCACATATTCATCGAATAAAATATTTTATATGTAAATCAATAAAATTATTTTAAATTTCAATCACATATTCTCCAAAAAAATACTATTTATTACTTCAATTCTTCTACAATAATGAGAGAGAAACACCCCCTAATTAGATTGGTAAGTGATTATGAGCT
Source organism: Fraxinus greggii (assembly GCA_903798315.1). Taxonomy (NCBI): domain Eukaryota; kingdom Viridiplantae; phylum Streptophyta; class Magnoliopsida; order Lamiales; family Oleaceae; genus Fraxinus; species Fraxinus greggii. The sequence continues at coordinate 1,887 of CAIGRK010127196.1, forward strand.
TGTTTGCCTGGGATTTTAATCCGATTAAAATTGAAAATATTGCCGTTATTGGGTCTCACTTATCTAATAAAAGTCAACAATAACGACTAATTTTTCAATTTTAATCCGATTAAAATCCCTCCCAAACGAGCTCTATATATCTCTAGACATGCATGTTATTTGTAAGTGATCAATATTTCCTCTTATATGGTCCAACGTTGTGGTCTTTTTATTGGCCATAATTTTTTATTTATAGTGGTAACTATGAACAACTAGGCTTTTATTAGGTGATTTATCCTTAAAACGCCTTTTAAGAATTCAAGGAAAAGTGTGGTTATGTGTCGTGTCCCCTATTCCAGTGATTTTCTAGCACTTGTTATTTCCCTTTCATTATTAGGGTTCGTCTAATAGAGTTTTTGTTTTTAATTTTAATTTTGCGTTTACTTTTTGTAAATGAGCTTCTCTGAACAAGTAATTTTAGGTCAGTTACGCAAAAAGCTATCTAGTTAGACAAAACGCTTCAAAAAAATTATGCAAATATGTTCAAAACAATTTCAAATGCTTTTTGAGTTCTGAGCACTCTTTCTTTCGAATGAATCTACATTTGTCTAGTTCTAATGTTCTTTATGATTTTATAATATATAAGAGGTCATTGTCATTGATCCAATAAATTAATCAATGTTTATAAATTGCAAAGTACTTAAACAAGAAAATTAGTGGGAGGTTGGCAATCAAATAAAAGACTTTTTCTTGCTTTTTCACTTTTTCTTGATTATTTAGGAAATTAAAAGTTGATTTAATTGTAACAAAGCATCAAAGTTGAAATTAACATATTCTTGGGAATACACAGGTGTCCAAAATACAATAGATTCTTCCACGACTGTTCATATTGCCTTTCCATTAGGTGGTAATCGAAACGTGTGGGACCAACAGAGGTAGGGGTGGGTGTCCATATGTTTTAATCATACTATAATTTTGATTGTAGAATAAGTCGATGCACTCAGTTTGGCACAAATTCCACAAAATCTATGTCCTAAATGAAGTATTTCACACGATGCAATAAGAATTTGGCCATTTTGCACCACTTAGCTGCCTATTTTAATTCAAATTTTTTGTTGCATTATTAAGTTCCCATATCTTTTATTAGAGAAATTTGTATTTTCGTCCTCAACCTTTACGAAATATAACAAATCTATCATCAATCTTTTCTCAGAACAATCCATTCCAACATTTCAATTATGTAGCAAAACTCGCCATTTTCTTCACTTTGGCCATTAAATGATTATTTTACCCTTCTCTTTAATTAAAATAAAAGAAAAAAAAGAAAAAAAAAACTACAGTTGTGAAATCCCATAACTTTTTCGAAAGAACAAATACTCGCACTTAAATAATTAAATATATATTAACTCATAAAAACCAAAAAGAATAAAGAACTTATCCAACAAAGCTCACCCACGCCAGACAATGAATTTGTCTTCCTCAAATTTCCCTTTTTATTAATGCGGTGATTGGCCAATTTCTTCAATTCGAGCATATATCGAATTTCTTGTCTTCATAAAAAAAAAATGTAAATAGTGTATGTTGACCTCGTTTTTTATGTACGACGTGGCCAATAGATCCCGAATTCTCCTCATGTCCACATAAATCCTTCTGCACACTAAGACAAATCGTTAGAGCACGTGGCCAATCTTCAGTAGTGGTGGAGACGGTCGTACACACTTCAATAGCTAAGTTAGCCTTTGTCAGAATAATATTTGGGTGTGTGACATGCTTAAGACGTGAGTCACTTAAATAAAAGGGGTTCGAATTCGGGGATTATGTATGGAATAAAGAGCAAGTTATATGTTGAGAGCATAAACTTGCATTACTTTTGAATGACACAATTTTTGAGTTTTTATAGTAGAACAAGATGAGTAAGAACTGTTGGATGGAGAAACACGTGACCTCATCTTAGCGTCTGAGGCACCGTGTGTCATAGGCATCAATCCATCAGTCCTAGACTCGGAGCATTTAATGTTATGACATATTGCAACTCTAAGCTTGAACATACGGGCTAGACTTGACATATTGATTTGGTAGAGTAACTGTTACAATGTGTTGTCACATCAACCATAAATGGAAGATCTTGTATGGAATATTATCTATAGCGCTTCTACTTGTCTGCCTCATCCATGGGGGCTCGATCCTTCATGTAAGTCCGGCTTCTCCAAAGGGTCTCTTTATGGCGATTTTAGCCATAATTGCCAAATAGGTAGAATGATGTAGAGTATCGACATAAGTTCATTTGCTGTGTGGTTACCTCGTAGCCATACTGGAGCCTCACTGAAATAGGTGTAACAATCGTCTTCCAAGTTCATAAATGAATATTTATATAATGCATAGATTTTTGGTTTGAAGTGTGTTGTCTTGTTCATGCTTCATGTTCTCATAATAACGGCTGAGGCATCTTGTCATAGGCACCAATTGCTCATCCTAAGCTCAGGAACATTTAATGTTATGACATTTTGCAACCCTAGACCTGACACGTAGGGACTAGACTTAATTTGTTGACCAGTAGAGTGGCTATTGCAGCGTGTTATCACATCAACCATAAATGGAAGATCTCGTACGGAAGAACCTCTGCAACGCCTCTACCTGCCTCGCCTCATCCATGAGGGCTCAACCTTTCATATGGGTTTGAGCAGCCTTTAATGAGGCTAAATTGAACCTGGGCTAGCCCTTCCGTGAGGAAGAACCCGTTGGTAAAGAGGTAGTCTTTGATGAGGTTGAATTGAACTTTGGCGAAGCCCTTGTATGAGGGAGAGCCCCTTGGTAAAGTGGCAGCCTCTATATGAGGTTGAATTGAACTTGGATGAGACGCTTGCATGAGAACGAGCCATTGTTGAAGAGGCGACCTTTTTATGAGGTTAAATTGAACATGGGTGACATCCTTATATGAAGACGAGTGGTTGAGCCTGTTGGTAAAGATGTAGCCTTTGATGAGGTTGAATTGAACTTAGACGAGGCCCTTGCATGAAGGAGAACTCGTAAATGAAGAGGTAACTTCTGATAAGGCTTAACTGAACTTGGGTGAGTCCCTTGTATAAGGGTGAACCCATTGGTGAAGAGGTAGCCTTTGATGAGGTTGGATTGAACTTGGGTGAGGTCCGTACACGAGGGAGATCTCATTGGCAAAGAGGCAGCCTTTTATAAAAGCTGATTCAACTTGGGCAAGGCTCTTGCATGAGGGAGAGCCCATTGATGAAGAAGTAGCCTTTGATGAGATTGAATTGAACTTGGACGAGGCCTTTGCTTGATGGAGAGCCTATTGATGATGAGGCTGAATTCAACTTGGACAAGGCCGTTGCATGAGGGATAGCCCATTGATAAGAGACAGCCTTTGATGATGCTGAATTGAACTTGGGCCAAGAAGCAGCCTTTGACGTTCTTTGCACCTCTTTTTTCAAGCCCACTTTACTTACGTGCATGGGAAAGACTCCTTCATGTAAGGGCTTTTTCCATGGTGCTTGATCCATCCATGAAAGGGGTATGTCACGTTGGTTTCAAGGTGGGTTCCATTTGGGGGGGTATTACACCTCTCATTTCGAAGCTAATTTACTTCTTTTCTTTGGAGGGGATGGTCGTTCCATGCAAAGGCTTCGTCCACGATATTTGATCTATCTATAGAAATGATATGCCTCGTAGGTTCAAGATGGGTCCCCATATAGGTGCATCACACCTCTTCTTCCGAGACTAATTTACTTCTTTGCAGAGGTGGCTCTTCCATACATAGCCTTCTTTCATGGTGTTTGATCAATCCAAGGAAAGGGTATGCCTCGTAAGTTTTAAGGTGGGCCCCATATTATGCATCATATATCTCATTCCGAGGCTTTTTACTTCTTTGCAAGTGGTAGCTCTTCCATGCAAAGATTTCTTTCTTGGTGTTTGATCCATCCATGGAAGGGGTTCACCCGTAGGTTTCAAGGTGGGCCCCATATGGGTGCATCACACATTTCCTTCTGAGACTAACTTACTTCTTTGTAGGGGGTGTCTTTCTATGCAAAGACTTCTTCTGCAATGTTTGATCCATTCATGGAAGGAGTTCGTCTCGTTGGTCTCGAAGTGGGCCCAATATGGGTACATCACACCTCTCATTCTGAGACTTTTTTACTTCTTTGCAGGGGATGACTCTTCCATGCAAATGCTACCTCCATGGTGTTTGGTCTGTCCAGGGTAAGCCTAGTAGGTTTCAAGGTGGACCCCATTTGAGTGCATCACTCTTCTCATTTCGAGGCTTTTTTACTTATTTGCAGATGGATGGCTCTTTTATGCAAATGCTTCTATATTGTTTGATCCATCCATGAAAGGGATATGCCTTGTAGGTTTTAAGGCTGGCCCCATTTGGGTGCATCACACCTCTCATTTCGAGGCTTTCTTACTTCTTTATAGGGGTGGCTCTTTCGTTCAAAGGCTTCTTCCATGGTATTGATTTCTTTTTGGTAGGGACGACGTGGCCAACAAATCCCGAGTTCTCCTTACGTCCACGTAGCTCCTCATGCACACTAGGATAAATTGTTAGAGCACGGGGCCAATCTTCGGGGTGGTGTAGACGACCGCGTACACTCCAAATGTCAAGTCAACCTTTGTAAGAATTATATTTGGGTATGGAATATGCTTAAGACGTGAACCACTTAAATAAAATGAGTGTATGACTAACGAGCTAAAGTTATATGTTGAGAGTATAAACTTGCATTACTTTTGAATAACACAATCTTTGAACTTTTATAGTAGAAGCGTATGAGTAAGAAATGTTGGATAAAGAGACACATGACCTTATCCTAGAGGCTGAGGCACCTTATCATAGGTATCAATCGATTAGTCCAGGCTCGGACACATTTAATGTTGTGACTATGAGCTAGACTTGATGTGTTGACTTGGTGGAGTGGCCGTTGAAGTGTGTTGTCACATCGACCATAAATGGACGATCTCGTACTGAAGATCCTCTACAGCGCCTCTACCTGCCTCGTCTTATCCTGTCCTTTATATGGATTTGACTTTTCCATAGGGGTTCGACCTCTTGATGGGAGTTTGGTCAAAATTGTCAAATGGGCATAATGATGTGGAGTGCAGATTTATGTTTGTTTACTGTGTAGTTGTCACGTGACCATACTTGAAGTCTCGCTAGTAAAAGCGTAACAGTGTATTTAATGGTGTGTTACACATCACTAAACAACAAGGTATAAAGAATTGCTAATAAAAATATTATCACGCTTTATACCTAGCTAGAATTTATATATTGTGCTCTTAATCAAGTTTATAAAATTTTCTCGTATGTCCTTTTTATTGCTACTAATGTCAAAATAGTTTACTAAGCCAAGGATGATTTCAGGCTTGATTTATATATAAAGAGAACAAATCGAAATTTTTGATCTAAAGAAATACGTTGAAAAAGAGGTGTGTATAAAAGAGTTTACAATACAAATTCGAAAAGTTATTGATTTCAACGGGTTGCCATTTTAATCTTCTAATTTTCTTATTCATGTTTAAAATAAACTATTAAAGGTTGTCCTCTGGTTTTGGCTTTCCAGCTAGTTACATCAAAAGGGTCATTCAGCTTGTTCTGTACACATATTTTTCCATGATTTAGAAGTTTTCGAAGTTAATAATTGATGCCGACCCTTGAGATATCACTTGTAAGGTGACACCTGTCTTCTGTTATAATCAGCTTTTAGGTCAACTTTCTTGATTTATACGTGTGTGAATATAATTATTTAGCCCCTATTAGTTAGGGATTGTTTTTTTTTTTTTTTAATGTTTTGTAATCAAATATTCTCTCAATAAAATATTGTAGGCGAACTGATCATTCTTCTTACTTTTTAACCATATATTTTTAAAAAGAAAATAACTTTCCATAAAATTTATTCTCTAAAAATCTACACCAAACAAACTTTTAAGAAGAAAGAGAGACGATTTTGTACCAACATTATTATCAAAGTAAATTTGACCGCGTAAATATTACTCCATCTGTCCCATTTATATAAGTTGATTTTGTTTTTCACAGATTTTGTTTTTTACACGGATTAAGAAATTTTATTTAATATTATTAAAAAAATATTTTTTGCCCAAAATTTTCTTAATTTACTCTTATTTAATTATCAACAATTACTAGTAAGCTGATTGAACAAAATAAAATATTTTCAATAAAAAAAATGACTATATAACTGAGACAATAAAATAAGGGAAGTCAACCTATATAAATGAGACTGATGGAATATTTATTTATAATCACATAATTCTAATATGAACATAGTTAGGCATTTACTATGCTCGACTATGTGCCTTTCCTTTGAGATTGAAAATTCGGCAATCAAAATTTATCGACTTATAGATTGTAGCTTCATTGCTTATATGAAAACATTCAACAATGTTTCAACACGAAATATGTATGAGAAATTTGATAATAAAATTTTAAATTTATTTTTCATGTCACTTATTTCAACGTAAATAACTATTTATTTATTTAATACTATTATTCTTTTTGGTGTCAAAGAGTAGGAACCACTTACCAGTGTTGTGTCAAACCCTCATTTAGTGGGACATTGCACACATTAATTACAATCATTATCCTTTTTTCACACGTGTCAAACAATCAAATGCTTGGGACACGTAATCAAGCAACGGAGTTATCGATTTTTTGTTACATGTACACAATGATTTATATAATAATTTACGTACAATTTTTCAACTAAATAAAAATTGAGATAATAAGTTGAGATACAAGTGATTTCAACTCTTGACACTTGCCATCGGTGCAAGTGAGACGTTCATGATAAGCTTAGGTGACATGTGACGAGGAAGTTCAAACGATTTGGACTCATCACGCAAAATAATGAAAGGGGCTTTTCCCCTTTCTATTAATTACATATAGTTAAAAAGATGAACGTTATCGTTTCCGAGATGTTATACGATTCTCCCTAAAATTGTAACACAATCCGTTTTAAATTAGATTTAAAGAACTTGCTACTTGTAAATCAGGGATTATATAATGAGTTACATAATGTCACGTGACACTTTACCATTTGTTAGTTTAATACACAGTCAACTTTTTCATTCGATCTTTTTCCTCCACATCATATTACGTAACCCGTTATAAATAATTTTGATGTCCAAGTAGAAAAACATTATACTTAAATACGTAGTTGATGTAATTGTAACTAATTTATTTTTGAATCATATTCAATTTACCACCGTCAAAGTCGTAGGTAGAGGCATAAAGCAAGTCAAGCCAGTACCCATTCTACCATGGATATTTGATGGGCCGAGTTAATTTTCCCATCCAATAACCCTTCACTTTGAGGCACTAAGCACAATACCATATCTAGCCCCTGTTTTCTTGGAATTTCGGTAGATTTTAATAGAATTTAAGGAAACGCGTGGTTAAAAATTCATGGATTCCATAAGATATGTGATTAAAATTAATTGTAAATTTTGAGTTAAATTAAAATTGATATTTCAATCCATACCAAACAGGGACTTAAACTTTTTCTTGTTAATTTTTGGGGAAAATTTTGAAAAATGATTTTAGAGATGGCATACCGCATACCCTAACTATGAGCGGATGTACACTTCTAGTTATGTAGAGAAATGATCTCTAAGGTATCGATGATACGACATAACAATCTCTGTTATGTAGTGCTCCTTTGCGGAGATATTTTGCATGAATGTGGTCCATAATTAAAATTCTCCTGAAAACATGAAAAAAGAATTCACAAGGGTGAAGGCAGAAAAAGCAATTTAACATGGATAAAGTTAAAGATGTGAAATTGATGGTCACGGTTTTTTATATGTATTTTCAGAAAGTTATCACGGACTTGGTCGTAAAATTTCGTGAACAATTAAAGAAAGTACCTCTGTGTCATTTCACATATATTTGTCTCAGATTAATTGCGTGCACCATTTTTTTTTTCCAAACATAAAATCCCATGTTATTCCCCCACTAAAATTGGATGTATTAAATTGAATATCTATATTACAACTATGTTTGGGTATCGATGGCTATTTAACATTGTTATACACGTCGAAAAACATTATTTATTTTAAGATTATTGTCGTCAGTATTTAATTTGACTCGCTAAACTTTCATGTGAAATACATTTCTCTTAATTGACAATGGTAAATGTCGAATAGTTTCTAATTTTCTTACGCTCTCCATGAAACTTAAAGACAATCTAAAAATGTTTTGCGATAAAAAAAATTGACTCGATATCCATAATGTTGTCTTGATACATTTCTCGTATGAACGAGCACACGCGCGTGTACACTGACCCAACAAATATAAAAATACCTATATGTTTCACCAATTGATGCTCCTCAACTACTAAATATTTTATGGTATCTCTATTATTTTTGGGTGTGTCTATCTATCCACTCTTTATTATACAACTAGACTACATAGCCTACATCAACCAATTATATAAGCATGAAATATTAATAAATTAATTGTTGTGTCAAGTCCCAACAACTTAGGTCTAAAAAAGTAAGCAATTTTTAAAGTTTAATCTGCGGAATAATTGTCGTCCTGTCCACAAAATTGCAGTATTTAATAATGGAGAGCCTTGACGACGTCCAAAACATTACCTAGTTACGTGCTACCAGCTGGAGATTTAATAGTAAATAATTAATTAAATAATTTGTCGTCCCAATCAAATTAACAACTTATTGGTCAAACAAAGGCGCAGCTTGATTAGGTCTACATGTATTTTCATACATTTGACCTTTGTTGTTTTCATATACGAAGTCTCGTCGCTAACTTGAAGCGGCTCGTTATGAAAATCTAGCTTTTGTAAATTCATTTTTTCGAAAAAGTATATGATAATGTTACTATCAATAATCGAAAATCTAAATCAACCAACTCAAATTTAACGTATTTGGCAATTTCATTCCAACATAATTACATTTCCTGTCTTAAGACATCTTTCCCACATTATACATGAAGGTATATCCCTTTTAATCGTAGCCGGATTCCAGTGTCGGTTCTATGAATTTTGGGGCCTGAGGCGAATTTCAATAATTAGGCCACAGGATTATAGTAAGAATGCAAAATCTATAAGTATATAATGGATTCAATAGTTAACTTGTTAATTTAAATACTTAACAATAAAACAACAAATAGAATGTATTATACAAAAGATTTATATTATAATCAAATCACAAAAACAACAATGTTCCAAACGTTTTATCGACAAAAAAAAAATGAAGAATGAAAGAAGCTAAAATCTAAGGCCATCTCCAATGTTGGGCATGAGGCGCTGGCTTTACTCGCCTCTATGGGTGTGTTTGAGCCACATTATTTTGAAAGAATGTATTCTGAAATAGTAGATTGATGGAGAATTTGTAATCAAAAAAGAAGGAAAAGTTATTGATATGATGGAAAATATTATTTTATTGAAAAATGTGTGGTTGAAAATGAGCGGAAGAATGAGAATGAAAATTTTAATGTATACCAAATAGCGGCTATACAAAATCGGCTCTTCCAGATTCCATACAACTTATTGTTTGAACCCGTAGTCGACGAAGTCATGCAAGACGAGAAAGGGTCTCTTAACTTCCAACTAACTAGACTTGCCTTAAGATGAACGTGATAAAACCAAAAGCAATAAAACAAAGAAATTGACAACAATTAATATTTTGCACGAGCTGTGAAGGGTCATTAACGAGCACGAAATGTCCTCCTAGGTTGGGCCCAAAAATTTTCCAATTGTCACTTGTTTGGACACTGGATGTTTCTTAAATCAACATCACTCTTTAACTCAAAGCAATGCATCTTACATACGTCTCCAGCCCATATTCCTTGGACCACATTATCATCCCAATTCCCATGCATGAACATAATTTAACGTATTTTTCAAGCTTATCTCAAAGAAAGAGAGAATTGTTGTGAAGTATCTTTGAACCCATATTATGTCGATACGGAGAAGTCAATGTTATGTAGGAGAGGGGCCTGGTTGAGTACTCAATATTGACAAAGCATGGATGATGATGGGGAGTAAATTATTGAGCCAGCTCTCGTCTAGAATTAGGTAAGGATTTAACATCAATCTGCCGTTTTTTTTATGGACTAGGTTTTGAGACGAGTCAAATTTGAGTCTTTTCAGTTGACTTCAATCATTTTACAAGTTTAAAAATGTGGATTGCTATGTCTTATTTCATTTCCGAATCAATTTTAAATAAATTTTGATACATGATAAGTGTAGTTTCTACAGTTATTCGGGGTCGTAAATGATGATATTTTGTTATTTTTTGACCAATTAGGACCTAATTTTTGTTATGTTGTGTTTCATAGGTGAAACTCGATGATTGCATGAAGAATTGGAAGACAAAACGAAAAATTGAAGAAAAATGATGAATTCAAACTGTGGGGACTAAGGTGCAATATTTCAATAGTTGTGTGGATTGCAAGATATCAATTCAAGAATGTCAAGGATCAACTGAAAATGAAGAGAAGCCAACGAGATGAAAATATTGTCGAAAATGATCAAGATACTTTGGAAAGTTCAAGCAAAAAAATGGTAATACAATATGTATGCACAGGCATACCAGCCATGTGTGCTCAGACCTTGGGTTGACTGAGCCGATTTAGAGTCTATTGTGTGTACTGGAAAAAAAAAATTATGTTTCTTATTTTGTTTTGAAAACTTTTGGTATGAAAATCCTCCTTATACCTAAAAAATTCATAGATTCTAATCAATTTGGAGGCAAAGAACAAGACTAACAACTTGTAATCAAGACGAATTGCATATGATATTGAGGATTCTTCATCTGTATTCAAGATTAACATCAAGAACGTGAAAAGTTCTTAATTCTTCATTATTTCTTCTTTCCAGGTGATATTGTTCTTTTGTAATTTAATTCTAAACGTGTTATGCTAGTTTTTAAATTGTATTGGATGAGTGTTTAAATCATATTTTCATTTATATCACTTCAAGACATTGAGTTAGGAAATTCTTGTATTTTTTGATTGATTATACACACTCATTGTACTATTTGATTGTTTGGACATCATTTAAATAGTTAGTTGCTTGTTATAATGTAGGAATACTAACAATAAATTTAGAACACCATGAAATCAACATGTAATTAGAATTATGAATAATTTCTTTCACACATGCAATCTTATTGATAATTTAAACTAAATGCATGACTTTCATATGAATTCGGATTAGGAATATGATCGTCCCGTATGAGTCATTTATTGGTGTATCATGGAAAAGATCATTTAACATATTAGCTTTATCGATTATAAAAAATGCATGAATTAAATAAATTAATTATTGAGAATTGAAATGGATGAAAACGGGGGATACATAAATTTAATACAAGCATTCACATATGTAAAACATCATATTTACTTGCTTTTTTAGAGTATAAATTAGTCTAAATAACAAAACCCAATTCTCTGTTTATGTTACTACACTTCGAATTTGATAAAAACTATTGAACTGCAAAATAGACCTTATTTCTCGTGGGAACGATACTCTTAACTCACAAAACTTTTTACTTGTATAATGATTTCGTATACTTGTGAATTTCATGCAAATAATATATTCATTCTTATTATGTGTCAAAAATGTATTACTAAAACATCTAAAAGTACAATAAGTTCAAGACAGCATATATAACTCCCCGATAGTAATAAGGATTAACTTGTTTAACCATCCACCCCCTTTATATATTTAAAGTTTTATCTCAATAAGATTTTAGTAGTACAATTTTTATTTTTTAATATTTGGCTTAATTTATAAGTAAATCACGAGTAAATTTTATTTTTAATATGCTCTTTCTTGTAAGTCAATTTTGGTATCACAAGAAAATTACTAATGAGAGAATTTTTCTATATTTGATGTTAAATATGTTTTTTCAATGTGTTTCACGTGGAATTCGTTAATAATTAAAAAAAAAGGTTCAAACGATTATGTAAGGAACAAACCTCTTGAGACAAAGTCCGAAAAAGAGGTGTTTTATTTATGAAGAATACAATTAACAAGAAACAAAATGTCCCCAAGGGCACAAGCACGTGAAGTAAAGGAAATTAAAGTTAAATAGTCTCTATTCGAGAGTTGATTTTTCAGGGGGCTTGCTTCTATGCTTCCCATTTTCTTTTATACTGTTTCTTGTGGTTTTTTCTTTGTAAAACTGTTTGGGAACTGCTTGTCGTTCTGCAACTACCCACGTTCTCCATCATGGGCGACCTGTTAAGAAATTGCCGCTTTGAATTGCTGTTATTACTTCCATTNCTTGAGACAAAGTCCGAAAAAGAGGTGTTTTATTTATGAAGAATACAATTAACAAGAAACAAAATGTCCCCAAGGGCACAAGCACGTGAAGTAAAGGAAATTAAAGTTAAATAGTCTCTATTCGAGAGTTGATTTTTCAGGGGGCTTGCTTCTATGCTTCCCATTTTCTTTTATACTGTTTCTTGTGGTTTTTTCTTTGTAAAACTGTTTGGGAACTGCTTGTCGTTCTGCAACTACCCACGTTCTCCATCATGGGCGACCTGTTAAGAAATTGCCGCTTTGAATTGCTGTTATTACTTCCATTATCTAACCACTTGCAATTGAGATTCTTGGGTCGTGGAGCATGGCATTGTTTCCCTTAACTGTTCTGATATCCGTCATGACAACACGCTCTATTCGCCCAGGCTTGGGCGTCTTCGTGGGTCTGGACGACAATCGGTTTGTTCAGGTCTTGGGCGTTCCGCGGGTTTGGGCGATGATGAGCATTTGTTACTTAACTCCATCTTGGATCCATTACATGGCTTTGTTTGGACTCAGCTTTCAAGTCTTCTAACTGGGCATTTCTCTCTGGATCCCTTATTTGAGCAATTGGGCTTATTCTTTGGGCCATTTAGTTGGACCTCATTTTTGTGTATCAACAAGATTACTTCATTTTCTCTAAAAGGAAAGGCATGTTTCTAGTGTTGATGAGATA
>CAIGRK010127204.1:0-11685 GCA_903798315.1 Fraxinus greggii
TCCAAAGGTCCTTTCGTCACACTAATTAAAAATATTTGGTATCAGTGTCAAATGTCTGAATAAAACCTGCACATTTTTTTTAAGGACTTGGAACTGTGGCTATAGATATACCTTATATATATATTGGATCGAGTTAAATTATAGTTTAATTACCTAAACATGTACAAATTCTCTCTTTATTGGTAATATGTAAAGTCTAACGAATTAGGCAACGGGCAGACAAGTGGGCCACTCTTTTTTTGTCTTTTTTTTTTTTTATTGGTGCCTTACCTCTTCATAGCACAGGTGGGCCACTTCTTCTACAATCCTTTCTGTATACATATGTTACTCAAGTAAATTGAAATATTCAAATACATTCTTACCATTTGCAAAGTAGAATAGAGAGGAGGCGGCGACGATGGGAAATTGCTGTTCCGACGTGACCGGCGGCCAGTCGGCAGTCGGAGGCACCGCATCTTATCACACCAGCTCGGCAGTCAACGCACCGAACGAGGCCGTGGAGGCCTTCCTCAAGTCTCGCGGTTATCAGGGACTCTGCTCTCAGATCGAGGTACTCTATTTTTTCTCAAGATTTAAATTGATACAGTTTTTCCCTGTCTAATAGCTCAACCTTTTGAATGAGGGCTAGTTGTGCTAATTATCCCTACCTGAGGGCCCTGATGCGTACAAGATTTGACTGAATACACGTGTTTTTAAGCTTGTTAACACTTTCTATACAGTGTATGTATTTGTGCATCAGTACAGATTTAAGTTAATGGAGTGCGAAACATTATTATCTGAAATCTCTTTTAGAAGGAATCGAGCTAGAATCGGTTCCTAGTAATTAGCTTGCATTATAAGTGTACTAACAGTTTTCTGTAATCTTGATTTTAGCAGCGTAAAGTCGGAACGTTGAAATTAAGTTTTCTTCGAACTTAGATTCTTCGACTCATATTCCACGTGCCAATCTGTGTACACAAGCAGTTTTTCTAGTAAAACGATGAGTTTACCCTGATTTTGGCTACCTAAATTCAAAATATTGAAGTTAAGGTTGATACTTTGTTATTTTCGAACTTTGATTCTGTGTCTCATATTCCATGGGCCCCTTTGCACAGTATTGTGCGTAGGTGGAAATCTTGAGAAATACAAATAGATAACTGAACCAAATTTCATTAAATATCTGACCTTTTTCACAAGGATTTTCGATTATAAACATTTTTGCAGAATGCCAAGAGATCTAAAAGAGGATTGTTAAACCATTTTGCCCACTATCTCAATTTAGTATATTAGTAATTAAGCTGCGTCGAGGTATATATATTAATCATTAAATATTTAAATTATGCGATCTTGAGTGTTTAGGATTTGGTTGTGATTTTTTTTAATATTGTAATTATAATTTTACTCACCATGCGGAAAACTTGTGATTGGTTGTAAAAATGGCATAATAAAATGAAAAAGGTAAATTATAAACTCCATATAAATTCTCTTTTGATGTAGTTTGCCTTCCAAATATTGATCAGGGGACTCCTATATGCTTTATGCTTAAAAAAATAACGGCAGAGGTAGTTCTTATATTGTGATCTTCAGTCATTATACAGATCCGTCTCCTCGATGCTTACAGATGAAAAATTTATACTAACAAATCTGAAATAATAGTCTTATGGTAAAAGGATCATGTCTACTGTTATTGCAGACCATGTTTGACTCCATCCTATATACTCAAAGATCGGGTTAGTATTTGGGTTACATGTGGGACATGACTCACTAGGCATGTTAATAAATTAGGATTAGTTTCACTTGATACATCTGGCATTCATAGGATTTAGTAAAAAATTAGTCAAAAATATTGGTTTTTCTTTGGTTAAGATGTGATTTAAAATTTTGTGTAACACGCTATTGTGGAAATGCCTGTGATGTACTTCTAGAAGACCATTCTGTTGTTATCTTTAGTAATTGTCATATTTGGGTTTTTTTTGTAATGTTTTTTAGGAAATAATATTGCATGGTGTGCTTTTTTGTTCGTATATCTAGTTGGAAACTAGGATAGGTCCACTAAAAGTGAGCTTGAACATAGTGTTATGCAGCTGAAAATACATGATTCTTTGATATACAATGAAGAATGTCAATTTAGGGTGTGTTCGAAGAATGTATTCTGGAATAGTAGATTGATGGAGAATGTATAGTTGAAAAAGAAGGAAAAATTATTGATGTGATGAAAAATATT
This sequence comes from Fraxinus greggii, assembly GCA_903798315.1. Classification (NCBI taxonomy): domain Eukaryota; kingdom Viridiplantae; phylum Streptophyta; class Magnoliopsida; order Lamiales; family Oleaceae; genus Fraxinus; species Fraxinus greggii. The sequence goes on from CAIGRK010127204.1 coordinate 2,204, forward strand.
ATTTTATTGAAAAATGTGTGGTTGAAAATGAGTAGAAGAATGAGAATTTTAATGTGACTCAAACAGGAGCTAAATGCTTAATAATTGTCCTTAGGTTTTGCTAAATTTTTAATCTGTTAAATTTTGTTCTTTCATTGATAGCGANTTTTGGAAGAATGTATTCAGGAATAGTAGATTGATGGAGAATTTGCGGTTAAGAAAGAAGGAAAAATTATTGATGTGATGAAAAATATTATTTTATTGAAGAATGTGTGGTTGAAAATGAGTGGAAGAATGAAAATGAAAATTTTAATGGATACCAAACAGGGCTTAATGTTGATTCTGAAGCCAGGATTAACCTTCAAGGATTGATTTTCTGGGTTTATTTTTTCATTACTTTTTTGGTCTACCCAGTCTTTCAGCTTTTCATGAACTGATGTTCTATTTAATCAATCCAAGTCGTTGCAAGTCGAAAGAAGTGCTCTTTTCCAGCTAAACATTTACGCCTGCAGTCCCTTTTAATTTTTTGGCAATAACTTTTCTCGATAAACTTGCAGCTGTCTCTATCGGCTTCAAATTTGCGTGATCGGGATGTGCTCTCAAAGGTTTGTAAATAATTTACCCAAAATGTTATTTGTACTATGCATTTCACAAATACTCATTCTTATCTTATATTTGTATCTTGAGTTGTTATTTTCCAACCCTCGGAGTAGGTAACCAAAGCTCAGAGCTTTGAGATTAATTCCACTCCCCTCCCTTTTGGCCACCCAATCCTCAAAAACTTGTTATTCCCTGTTCTTTTAAAGGTGTATTACTTCTGCTTCAGCTAATTATATTGTCAACCATCATTTATTTAGGTTTTTGTTAGTCAAACAACTAAGATCTTTTACTACTTATACTTCGACAAATCATTTTAGTTTGAAAGCAAGTCCTAAACTAACTTTGATCATTTCCTAAATATCACCAATAACATACTCCTTTCCTTTGTAGATTAAACTATGTCGAGATATATAAGGGAAAAATATAGTGCATGTTATTTCAAAACTATACCATAACAAAATTTTCCTTTCATTTGCTGTTTTCCGGAATCCAATTACGTTAGTTGTTTGTTTACATATCTTCGTTTTAGTTATTTGTAGCGTAAGAATTCTTTATCATATTTGTTAAGAGGCAGTGTGCCTCAAGTCATTAGTATTAATCCTATTTTTGAAATATTGACCTAATATCTTTGAAGTCTTGTTCTCATTTCAGAGCGATCCTATGGCAATTGTCTATATTAAAGGAAGAGATGGTTCACTTCAAGAGCTTGGTCGCACTGAAGTAGTTTTAAATTCATTGAATCCTAAGTGGATTAAAAAATATTCTCTTACTTATCAATTTGAGACAGTGCAGTATTTGGTGTGAGTATCCTCACATTGCTCTATTTTTGTATCTTGTGAATTTATAATTTGTCAGGCTCATGTATCTTAACAAACCATCTTCTATCTCAGGTTTCGTCTCTATGATGTTGACACACAGTTCCACAATACTGATGTCAAGGTATCTTAAATATTTTTCTTTCTAAGTTTTACTACTAAGATAGGAACTTCCTGAATTCTTGTAGAACACATCATTCTCTGAAAGTTTGTTGGACTTCCATATTTTCAAAACTAGAATTGTTTAGTTATCTCAGAACCATGATTTGTCTAATAGAATCATGTAATCCCTGCAGCTTCAACTTTTTTCTGCTTCAAATCACCTACTGGCTCTCTTTGTATAAGCTCATTTGCGGCTATAGCCGAGTAGCTTCTTTTGGACTAAGGTTTACAGTATCAAAGGATTCTCTCTTTGATATTGTACTAGTAACGAGGCACCTTTTCCTTGTATTCTCATTACAGTTGTGTTTGCTAAACTTGTAGATGTTTTTAGCATTTGATACACCTCTTGGTTTTACGTAAGTATGTGATCTATGTTTGCGATCTATGTCTGCCTGACTCATAATAAAGTGCATATGTGATAAAACTACAATATTTAAGTTCAAAAGAAACATTTTCTCTTGTATAGGCACTTAAGCTTGAGGAGCAGCAGTTTCTTGGTGAGGCTACTTGTGCGTTGTCACAGGTATGGTTACTTGCCATTTTGACTAGTGTGTTTGGCTTAAAGAAATAATAATGCTAGTATAATTGTTACTACCGAAAATGAACTATGAGGAAATTATGTCATGTTGCACATCAAGTCTCCATGCTCTGTATTTTGTGTATGTGTGTGTTGGTTTCTTTTGATTGAATTTAATTTGATAATGATCAATTTAGCCACTTTCAAAAAAACAGTGATTCTTCTGACATCTAGCTTTTTAATGATAGCTTTTTTCATCACATGTCTGTCAGTCGACTTTTCTGGCATAGCTTTTCTCAAGCCAGATGTGTTTTCAGCACTAGCAGGCTACTGGTCATATCTTTTTTTGTTCCCTCTTAAATCTTCACAATCCTTAGCTCATTCATTTCCCCAGCGGAAAATGCAACACATCATAGCTCATCCATTTCAAAACTGTGCATACTATAAAGAGTTGTTTTCTTAATCTGTACAACTCTCATTTCTCTCTCTATAGATTGTCACAAAATCAAACAGGTCTTTGACCTTGGAGCTTGGACACGGAGAAGCATTTTCGGCCCATACACGAAAGTTAGGCCAACTCACTGTTTATGCTGAAGAAAGTGTAGCATCAAAGACTACAGCAGAGTTGATATTAAGATGTTCAGACTTAGAATCAAAGGATTTGTTCTCAAAAAGTGTATGGACTCAAGTGTCCTTGTCTTCGTTTTCTTTCCTTTCGAAGTAGAGAAAGTTGGTATGAAGCATATTCGTAATATTTGTTTTTGTAGGATCCCTTTCTAGTGATATCAAAACTCACAGAGACTGGTATTGCTGTTCCAATCTGCAAAACTGAAGTCTTGAAAAATGATCACAGACCAAAATGGAAACCAATTTTCTTGAATATTCAACAAGTTGGAAGCAAGGTATATGAAGTTGCCCCTAAAATATGCATTTTCTTTAGAAATTTGGCTGTGCTTTGTTGTGGACAGGTTACCCACCTCACTCTCCCCATTCCACCATATATTTTATGACCCCTTTCTGCATCTTTTTTGCACCTTACATGTGTAAAAAAGCCTTCGTTTCTTTACCAAGTTTGCTGGAAAGTGTGGAAATCTTTCAAAGGCCTGGATCAAAAACACTACTAATGTCACATATCAACCATCAGTTGCTAGGAGTCCAAAATTTCCTGCAGCATTAAACTTGGACATGGATACTTTCTGTAAAAACAATTATGGATGTGGATATTTTGTTTGGAATTTTCTGTTTTCTAGGGCGTGTTCGGTAGAGATTAAAATCGGATTAAAATTGAAAAACTAGCCGTTATTGTTGACTTTTATTAGACAAGTGAGACCCAATAGCGGCTATATTTTCAATTAAAATCGGTTAAAATCCCTCCCAAACAAGCTCCTAATATTTCCAATAGGTTTTTGATTTAATAATACTCTAATTAGTGCAGGACAGCCCATTAATCATTGAGTGTTTTGATTTCAATAGCAACGGAAAACATGATTTACTTGGGTAAATGTCATCTTTCTTTCATCTGTATGCACTACCTAGTTTATGGACTGAGATTCTGATTTTGCCATTTCTGTATATCCTAACTGTTCAGAAAAGTTCAGAAATCTCTGGCAGACTTAGAAAAGCTACATTCTGTTGGCATGGGAGAGAATTTATTCACCCCATTGTCTGTTGGGCAGAATCATCAAAACAAGGTAAAAACCTACTTTTAAGAGTTGAATTTTGCTACGAAACGTGACTCTGCGGGCATTTTTTTGTTCCACTCAGGTCTTAAAGAGTCAGTTGTTTGTGGATACATATTCAGAGAAGATCCAATATACTTTCCTTGATTACCTGGCTGGAGATTTTGAGCTTAACTTCATGGTGGCTATTGATTTCACTGGTATACTTTTTTGCATTTCTACTACTTACTAGTAGGGCTCGACAGAACTCTTGAACCGAATCGGACCCGAATCGAATTGAATTGGACCGAGCCGTTCTTCTTAAGTTAAATACCCAAACGAGTATCTAAATCGAGGACCGATAGATTTGGTTCAATTCTCAATTCTAGACCAAGAACCGAAAAACCAAATCTCTGTAATTTTTTTTTAAAATTTTTTATCTTCAATAAGTCAAATTATTTTATTTTTTAAATAAATTTCCTTACTAATTAATTTAGTTCAAACCCAAAATATAATTTTACTATTTCTAATTTCCAGCCTAGCCCAACTTAATTAAATTGACCTAAGTCTTATCGAAATCTCTTATTCTACCGTAGTGTTGTTTCTGCCGTTCTATTATTTTGAACTTGCTATCTTCCTCTTCCTGTGATTTTAACAGTCAAATCTATGAAGAACTCAACAAAGAGAGGTGTAAAAGATATCACGAGATTGAACTACGTTATTTTGTAAGAGTTAAGATTGAATATGTCATAGTCGAATTAACGTAGTATTGTTGTAATATAAAAAAAATTTAATTATTGTACAGAATCTTGGAACCGAACCGAAACTGAACCGAACCCGAATGATTCTATAATTAAATTTAGATCCGACGGTTCAATTTACTAAATACCCGAAAATTATAATTAATTATTGACTTTTACTTATATTAAAACCTATATTTTAATATTTACCAAACATGGGCTAAGTATTATTTAGGAATGAAAATATGTGACTGATTTTGTTGAATATCTTGTTTAGATNACAAAAGGAGTGCAAAAGATATCACGAGATTTGACTCCGTTATTTTGCAAGAGTTGAGATTGAATATGTCATAGTCGAATTAATGTAGTTTTATCGTAATACAAAAAAAAATTATTGTACGGAACTTGGGAACGAATAGAACTGAATGGAGCCGAACCTAAAGGATTCCATAATTAAATTTGGACACGATGGTTCCATTTATTAAGTATCCGAAAATTCGGTTTGGGAGAACTGGACCATGTCCAGCCCTACTCCTTAGTATTCTTTAACGTTGATGTTGACTTCCTTATGCCTACTAAGCCTATAAAATTTTTTGGACATTGGGATTTTGTACAATTGTTGAGAATAATTAGCTTCTTGCTAAAAAATGTTAAAAACAGTCAGAAGCTATTCAACACTCCTCAGGTACAAGAGATATAAGTTATGGGTGCAAAAATGGGAAACATGCTCGTCCTTTGTATCCAAATTTTGTTAATTTGATACAAGATACAATAACATGTATGGGTAGAATAGGAAAATTGAAAAGGTTGGGATAGCAAAAGTGAATTGTCCATAACTATTCGCCTTCTGCTCTTTGTTCCACTTGGAACCTGCTAAAAAGGTCCATTTAAGGCTAATGTATCAAGGTTTTCCTCTATTGTAACCTTATGCTACTACTAAATTTTGATCACGGACGAAGGAGCATCAACATGTGACAAGTCATTTAGATTTACTCTGGTAGTACTTGTTTCTCTTTTACTCGAGTGTTTGAATAGTTTTTGAATTATTTTTAGGCTTGGGCGTTGGGTGCGTTGTTCCGGATATTTTGATACCTGAAAGAACCAACTACGCTTTAGGTATTTCGTAGACGGAACTATTCGGATCCATGTAATTACTAGAACTGAACCCTAACCGTTGGATTGGGTTCATTGGGTTATGTTCTACCCATAACATTTTTTTAAAAATTGTGAACTGACAATACATATTATCTTCCCAATTTCTAGCAAAAATAAAAGAAATAAAATATGGTACAAAATATATTTCAACACTTTCTTAATCTAGTGCAAATATGCCACCAAATAAGATTCAATATCTATAGCATAACGAATGGTCAGTATGGTCTACAACTAGAGTGATATGATTCGATTATTTAAATGAATGAATATTAGGGTACTTACTATTTGGGTATTGCAAACTTGCTACTTGTTGGGTTGGATCATTGTGTTAGGATAAATAAATTGTAAAAACCAAAAATGTTATAAAAAAAAAAAAATTCTGCTCTAGAGTCTGAGTACTTACGGTTCCAGTTCAAGAACCAAGAACTGTAAACCCTGTAGGTACTCAGTTCCAGTTCTACTATTATTATTATTATTATTATTATTATTATTATTAACTGGACTGGACACTCCGGTTCCATTTCAGGAGGTTCAGTTTCGGTTAAAATGTTGACACCTACTTATTTTTCACATTTCCTTTTCAGCTTCAAATGGTAATCCCCGCCTACCCGATTCATTGCACTATATTGATCCTTCAGGACGGCCAAATGCATACCAGAGAGTAAAGACATTCTTTCTTTGATGAAGATTTCATCAGTTTTGTGGTGAAATATATTACTAAATTTGTACCTCTCATTTCAGGCAATTTTAGAGGTTGGAGGTGTGTTGCAGTTTTATGATTCAGACAAAAAATTTCCTGCTTGGGGTTTTGGAGCTCGGCCAATTGATGGGCCAGTATCACATTGTTTTAACTTAAACGGAAGCAGTAACTACTGTGAGGTGAACTTGCCATGAATGAACCAATTTACTTCAGTACCAGTGTTGAAAATTCATGTTTCTCTACTGCATGATGACTATATTAAGCATTATTTTTCTCTCATTCCAGGTCGATGGAATCCAAGGAATTATGACGGCATACACAAGTGCCCTATTTAATGTTTCGCTTGCAGGACCAACATTATTTGGACATGTAGTTACCAATGCTGCATATATTGCCAGTCAATCTGTAGCCAATAAAGAACGGAAATACTTCATTTTGTTGATAATTACGGTATGCTTTAAAGGCGAAACCTGTTGGAAATTCTACTTTTTAATACATGAAGAATTTTGTTGGATTTGCTGTGAACCCAATACAGATCAACAGATTTCAATTCAGTCAATTTTGTCTATTATTATATGGATTTTGGTTAAGAATCTGACTATCACTAGCAACTATTTTTACCGTATTGTATGTCCTCTGATTTTGCATATCAACTGCTATTATTCCTTGCATTTTAACAATATTTTCCATATTCAAATTATTTTAGGATGGAGTGATAACAGATCTTCAGGAAACGAAGGATGCCCTTGTTAGTGCATCTGATCTGCCTCTGTCGATACTTATTATAGGGGTTGGAGGAGCTGACTTCAAAGAAATGGAGGTTTAGCCTTCTCTCTTCTTTCTTAAATGGTTTCTGGTCGTCCAAAGTACTTCCTTAGTAAACCTTAGCTTTATTTTCTGCCAACTAATCAAGGTTTTCCTGCATGGTGTGCTTTTCTTCCAGATTTTAGATGCAGATAAGGGAGAGAGACTTGAAAGCACAACCGGACGTGTTGCATCACGCGATATAGTTCAGTTTGTCCCATTCCGAGACGTACAGAGTAAGCCCCAAATTTTATTAGACTAAGAGCATGTTTGCTAAGCTTAAAAAGTTTGCTTACAAGTATTGACTTTTTGAACTATATTTTATTTTTTAAGAGTAAACAAAAAGAAAGTTATCCAAAACTTGCTTAAAAGTAATTTCACCATTTTTTTTTAAAGCTTAGCCCGAACATTTTGATACCAACTCACCAGCTCAATTTCCCTTGTATCTGATATTATCTCAAAATGGTTTGCATTAACTTGCAGGTGGAGATATCTCTGTCGTTCAATCACTTTTAGCAGAACTGCCTTCCCAATTTTTAGCATACATGAGAGCCAGAGGTATATCTCCAAATAAGTAATAACAATTTGAACTGTACATACACAAATCCTTTCTCCTGTTATTTTTGGCCCCAATTAAATTTACTTTTCCGGATCCTGGAACACCACCACCTTCAAATTTAGTTCCTGGCTGTGTCTTTTTCGTCGTTGCCAGGACGAACATGCTCGTAATTTGTTCATAACAACTTTTTCTGTGTTCTTTCTCTTTGGAAAGAATTGAATTTTTTTTTTTTTACATGTTCATACGAAATTCTATAAATTCTCAAGCTGTTGGTTTTGAAGCCTCACGGGTGATTTGACATGATAAATTTAGTGCGAAAAAGTCGTGAACCACACAATAATCCTTAGCCATTGGGGAACTGTAATGATTCATCTTCCCTTGTTTCATTTGGATGTAAATCGTGAAGATAAAAGGAAAAAGTAACATATATATTCTGCAGTATTCTTCTTCTGCCGAAATAAAAATCAAATGTGAATAAATGTATGGGTCATGCTACTTATACACCAGGTCTCTTGTGAGGGGGTTGTACATCTTGGTGTACAAGTAACATTTCTCTAAATGTATATTGTTAAATGTTTTTAATAACTAAACCTATATCTGGTTGGACGAAAATAGAAACATGCATAGGCATGTTTGGTTGGTATGAAATATTTTTGGGAAACAAGTTTACTTGAGCTTAAAAGTTCTGACTTATGAATAAGCTGTGATAAGTAAGCAAGTGTTAAAATGAATACTTTATTTGTTGGTCGAAGTGGTAAATAAATAAATGTTTCTTTTACCAATAGGTGAGGAAAAAAGTAATATATAGTTTCTCAATAAAAATTTACTTTGAAAAATATTCGATTTAATTAAATTCAACATTGACGAAGAAGAATAAAAATAAATTATTTATTGGTATTTATGATTTTGACGCTTTCTAAATAAAAAAATTGCAGGTCAAATTAACAAATGTGCCGTTCCACATATTTGTATAAGAGTAATGTTATTTATTATTATGATGATAAATCATCAATGATATTGCAACTCATTATCCCTCTCTCTCCTCTCCTTTCTCATATGAATTGAACAGTCTAATTTTAGTATTTCAAATAGACTATTACATCATCGATAATTTATCATCATGATGATAAATATAATATCATTGTTCTTTATGCAATAATACCAATTAACTAACGTGCGTTAACGCTTTCTATTCTTCACTACTTCCTCGGAAATATTTTTTGAACCATGTTATAGAGTCGAAATAAATGACATGATAATTGATATGATAATATATGATATTTTATTGTTGAAACTGTTTAAAATTTAGTATATTTTTTTCCAATCGGCTGTAGGATATTTTTTTCCAAATCGCCTGCCGCCGATCAGGATTCTAACATTACTTTTGACGCTATTTTCTGACAAAGTGGTTACACATCTTTTTATTGCAATACAAAATTCAAAAAGGCAATCAAAAAGTCGTTGTTATGTTGGTGTTTTTCAACTTTGTCGGAAAAAATGTTCGACTCTCCTGCGTAGTCAGGCTTGCAGAAAAAGTTAATTTGACTTTCTCCTCTTCCCTTCATTATCTTTCTTTAATGACTTGTGGTGGGATTAACTCGGAAAACAATCATATGAATTCGAAAACATTAGAAAACGAGTTAGGTACGGTTCGGGTTATTAATATAAAACATCCTTAAAGTTCACCTTATAAAACGTCTTTACTTTCTATTTTTTTTTGTATTTTTATCCCTATTTAAATATTTCATTACGAAAATTATCATTTTTCATCTATTTTTATTCAATTTTTCAAT
>CAIGRK010127210.1:0-12387 GCA_903798315.1 Fraxinus greggii
GTATTATCATCATATATAGATATGTCTTATCTAGTCCAAAAAGTCTATTTCATTCCAATTGTAACTCTTATTTTAGTTCCTATAAATACTGGTCTTGATCTCAATAATATACACACAAGTCTATTGACTTTTATTTCTCTCTTCTCTTTTCTCTCTCTTTTATAACAGTTTTGTTTTTATCTTCCTTTTCGTTTTCCAGTTCTAATTTCATTGTAAGATTTCATCGAGTCCTCGCCACATTCTTTGAGTCATTCATGACCAAAATCGCATCAAGAATATTCAAGAATTGGTTTGTGCTTCAACATATATTTTTTTTCTTTTTTATTGGTTTCTTGCTTTTTGATTAATCTATTTCGTTAAATTTTCATAAATAAAAAAAATAAAAAGAGAGAGATGAAAATTTATGGAAAAAAAAATACAAAGAAAAAGCTAGAAAAAATTTAAGTAAAGCATTGTTCAATTTCAAGGATCTTTTTCTTGGAATTCTTCCGGTTCTGTTCACAATAAACACCATCTTTATGAAATTTGATACATATACCATCATTGAAATTCGATCTTGTAATGAAAATGCATAAACCAATTTCAATAAACCTTTTCTAGAGTTTTCGGGATGTTTTCATTATTTTTCTTTTTTCTTTCTTTTTTATCTTTTATTCTTCAGTCATTTCTCAGTTCTTGTTATCCTTTTTGTTTCTTAAGTTCCTATTGGTTTGAACATTGCAAAAACTGAATTCTTGATTTAGTTTAGTTAGCTCTTTATAGAACTTGATTTGAAAGCATAGCGATGAAAAAGTCAAGAGTTGTGAGCTTATTATCTTAAAAAAGCTGAAATAGAGTGAAAAAATTAAGCGCAAACACGTGAATATTATTTTTCATAGTTATTAAGATGTCTAACAAAAGCGAATCTACATCTAGAGAGGAGAACAACAAATTATTCATGTTGAAAGCAATGGAACAACAATTTGAGATGATGAATATAGTTTTTGGAGAAACTAGGGATATAATCGATAGGCTGGATACAATGATTGTAAACTTTCGAAGGAGACAACCAAATGATGTTCCTAATGTTAGGAAGCAAGATAGGCATGATCCTAGGGCTGAACTTGTCCAAATCTCCGTGGCTGAAGTAGATAGGATAAGGAATAGAAGAGATGCGTGAAATGGGGCCTAGAGTCTCTTAGAGACCGAGATGTGGATAGAATTAATAGAAACTTGGGTATTATCAAGATGAAAGTATCTTCATTCCGAGGTAAAAATAACTCTGAAGTTTATTTGGTGTGGAAGAAAAAATTGGAATTAATTGAAATAATTATTCTGAAGAGAAAAAGGTAAAACTAGCAGTGATTGATTTTACTGATAATGCAATAATATGGTGGGATCAATTGGTGAAATATAGGAGGAGAAATCATGAGAGACCTACAAAAAACTTGGGGTGAATTGAAAGCTCCATGAGGAGGAGATTATTAGGCAAAAAAAAAAAAATTTACAGATTCTTGGTTCAAGGAGTGTAGAGGATTACCATAAAGAGATGGAGGTGGATATGATTGGGGCTAACATTATGGAGGATAGGGATATCACAATTGCTAGTTTTTTGAATGGATTAAATTGGGATATAGCCAACGTAGTTGAGTTATAGCATTATGTGGAGTTGGAGGACATGGTGCATATAAGCTATAAAGATGGAGAGGCAATTGAAAAGAAAATGTGCAGCATTCTAATTCTTTGGGATCTAATTCTCCTTTGAGACCCAATAATGATAGGAGATATGGGGCCGTTCAAAGAGTAAGATCGGGTCACCTAGGAAAAAAAGTGATAGCTAGCAAAAATAAACTCAAGTCTCATTTCTAACCTTCTAATAATAAGGATATCAAATGCTCTAAATGCTTGAGTTGAAGGCACATTACATCTCAATGTCCAAACAAAAGGGCAAATATTATACGTAATAATGGAAAACCGGTGACTGAGGATGATAGTGATAATGATGAGATGCTCGAGTTGGAGGATGCTAGTGATGGTGATGGTGATAGTGGTAGAGTATCTAGAAGAAGGTGAAGCACTTGTTGCGAGGCTCGCTCTTAATACACAAATTAGGTGGATGATATAGCTAAGAGAGAATATTTTTCATACTAGATGTTATGTTAACAACAAAGTGTGTTATATGATTACAGATGGAGAGAGTTGTACTAATGTAGCTAGTACCACCATTGTTGAGAAGTTGGGATTGTCTATGATAAAACATCCTAGATCTTATAAGTTAAGTGGATGAATGAATGTAGAGAGGTTAAGGCTAACAAGCAAGTCCTATAGTGATGAGGTTATGTTTAATGTTGTTCCCATGCATGCTAGGCATATCTTGTTGGGAAGGTCATGACTGTATAATATGAAAGTATATATGATGAGATTAAGAATAGGTATTGCTTTGTCAAAGATGGAAAAGTAGTTACTCTTGTTCTTTTAAAACTAAAACAAGTATACGAAAACCAATTGAAGTTAAAAGGTGAGGAAGTAAGGAAAAAGAAAGTGGGGGGAAATGAGAGTAAAACTAGAACTTCAAGAAAGAAAAAGATTAAGAGAAAAATAGAGAGGTGACTGAAAATAATGAAAAAAGAGTAGAGTCAAAATAGAAAAAAGATAGAAAGCCTACAGAGAGGAAAAGAAAAGTGAGCTTTTATGATTAATAGAATAAGATTAAGAGGGCTTTCATGGAAAATCAGCATTTGATATTGTTGATCCACAAGGAATCCTTCTTTATTTTTGAGGAAATTAGCCAACCCTCCCTAGTTTTGGTTATTTATTTATTGTAGGAATTTGAGAACGTGTTCCATAAGGACATGCCAAGTGGGTTACCACTCATTAGAGGTATTGAGTATCAAATTGACTTTGTACTTAGAGTGGTTATTCCAAATTGACCAACATATATGAATAATCTTGAGGAGACAAAGGAGTTTCAAAAGCAAGTTGAAGAGTTGATAAGCAAAGGATATGAAGGAGAGCATGAGTCCATGTGTGGCGCCATTACTACTTGTGTCTAAAAAGGATGGGACGTGGAGAATGTAAATTGATTGCAGGGCAATCAACAACATAACGGAAAAGTATCGCCGTCTCATACTAAGGTTATAGATGATATGTTTGATGAATTGCATAAATCATGTATTTTTAGTAAAACAGATCTTAAAAATGGTTATTACCAAATTAGATTGAGAGAAGGAAATGACTGAAAAAATGCTTTTAAGAATAAATATAGATTGTATGAGTAACTAATTATGTCATTTGGTCTCACTAATGCACCTAGTACTCTCATGAGATTAATAAACCATGTTTTATGTGCATTCATAGGAAATTTTTAGTAGTCTATTTTTAATATTTTAGTATATAGCGAAAGTTTAGATGAGCATGTTGAACATTTGAGATGTGTTCTTATTGTTTTGAGACAAGAACAACTTTATACTAATTTTAAGAGATACTTTTTGCATGGAAAAAGTAATTTTTTTTAGTTATGTTGTTAGTACAAAAAGTATTGAAGTGGATGAAGAAAATGTAAAAGCCATCAAGAAGTGGCCAACGCTAAAAAAATAGGTAAGAAATTTCATGATTTAGCTAATTTTTTATAGGTTTTATAGATATAGTGTACTTGTCACACTACTCACTGAAATTGTGAAAGAAAAGTATTGGATTTTATTGGGAGCATTGAATGAGAACACACAATTAATATTATTAAAGATATGTTGTGTTCTGTACCTATGTTAGCACTACCTAACTTTAACAAAATTTTTGAGTTTGATATTCTGCATGGTTTTAATCCACTAAACTCTTTGGATTTAATTCATTTACCTATTGATGATGAAAGAGGTAAATTTACATGGAAAGAAGAAGACTTAATTGATGAGATCAATCTATGAGGATGTTTGTTTTCAAACTGAAAAGAATAATGAATATTATGCTTCTCGAGCCCATAAAGGAAGAAGATGCATGATAATTGAACTAGGTGATTGGGCTTTGGTTCACAAGCAAAAAGAATATTTTCCAGCCCAAAGAGGGTCTAAATTGCATCCATATGAGGTTTATGTTTCGGTCCTTGAGAAAATTAATGATAATGAATCACAAACTAGACCTTCCAGGTGAGTTTAATGTGTTTGCTAATTTTATTGTTAATGATCTTTCTATCTTTGATGCAAGTGAAGAAGTTGAATAATTTTGAAGAGAGAGGGAATGATTAGAATCATTGATGCGATGGAAAACCACTTAACAATTGAAATTACGAAATTCGTGATAAATTAGATCAAACTCAAGAAAGCCAATGATCAATGTTTGAAAGAAAGCTCAACCTAATAAATTATTGGACCAAAGAACCAAGACAGTTGCAACAATATCTAGACCCCATGATCACAAAATTTATGAAGCTTGCTTGAATTGTTGAACGCCACGAGAATTTAATTCTTGATAAGTTCGAAATTATTTGGATGAAGAATGAGAAGAAAGCAATATGCCTTGCAATTAATCTTTTAATAAATGTGTGTTTTTACATTGAATGGAATGAGTCTTATTTATATGAAACCCATAAAACCTACTTAAAAAATGAAATTAAACTCTGAACATAACAAAAGATTCACAAAATAAAGTTTTAACTGATTGCACGAAATTTGGAAAAATACACGTCCAGAAATGTATTATGCGGCCGCATAGTGAAACTGCATGTGGTTGCATAGGCCATTCAGTAGCCTTCAACCTGATTTTGGTATAGGTGCATGCCGTCACACCTAGGTTTGTACTATGTTTTTGCTTAGCAGTCCGTTTGGCCTCCAAGTTTTGAGTTCTTTATTCCAATGTATCCCATCTTGTTTCTGCTTCCATGCCCAATATAGAACTTGATCTTTGGCTTATTAACTTCACCCCTTGGACTCCATAACTTGAACAAGTGATTGCATGGCTTCATTGACTCTATTTGATCTCGAATTTGCCCTTAACCTCTTTTCAACATACATCGAACCTGGTTAGTTTGTTGCCTTCCTTGGATCCCATCATTCCCTCCCTTTTCGAAATGATTCAACCTTGAATCTGTACCTATATCAAAGAGAGCAAGACAAGAAACAACGAAAATGCAAATTATCGTAAACTTACCTTGAATATCCAAATTGTAGCCATTAGTTTCAATCCTTGCTTTCCATCTAAATTACCACTTATAACAATTAAAGGAATTAAATCAAACAAAGTTAACGGATTTAAATTATAAATCATATGGAAAACATGTAGTAGAAGTAGTAGAGGATACTAAATTGGTTTCCAACATATTCCATAAATTCGAACCAAAATAGTTAAGGTTTTAAAGTTGAAATATAAATTGTCATACTGAATCATCAACAATGCATCTCAATTGTCTATCATGCTCAATTAATTTCTTACAACATTCTAGAATATCATTAACTAGTAATTGATTGCCTATGAATGTATATGACAAATGACTTATTACTCTCATAAGAAATATTAGATGTATGGGGTATTGGTTTGTTATCATGCCATATTTAATGCTTCTTTTTCAATGCTCATCAAATTCCACTTGTATCGAATTAATTGGATACTCAATGGGAGGTATCCCAATAAATAAGTTTTCATGGAACGAATCTTTGAGTTCTTGCAATAATATCCAAACTAGGGAGGGGTTTGTTAGTTCTCACTAAATCCCTCTCAATCTCACTCTCTTTTTGGATGGAAACTCACTTGATTTTTCTCTCCTCTCAATAAACTCTCTTTCTTTTGTCTCTGTAACTCTACTTTTTTCCTCATAATTAGCCACCTCACTATCTTCTCTCCTAATCATCTCCTTTCATATTTCTTTGTTTTTCTTTTCTTCCTCAGCTCTCAATCTCAATTGGTCCTCTATACTTGTTGTGGTGTTAATGGTACAAGAGTAACAGCTCTCTCATCTTTTACAAAGTTGTACCCATTCTTGAATCAATCATGTTTCACCTCTCTATTATACAGCCATGGTCTTCCCAACAAAATGTGTCTAGCATGCATAGGAACTACATCACACATAACTTAGTATTAATTTAAAAGGCTTAGGATGTTTTATCATATTCAATCCAAATTTCTCAACAAGTGTAGTACTTGGAATATTAGTACAATTACCTCTATCAATAATTAAACCACATATCTTATTTTGAGGCATTTAGTATGAAAGATGTTATCCCGTTACTGTTTCACATAGTCCAATTTAATTGATGAATTGAGAGCACACATCACCACAAGTAACTCACCTCCTAGTGGGTATTCCACTCTATCACCATCACTAGCATCCTCTAACGTGGGCATATCATCACCATTACCATTACTCACCACTTCTCCATTATCATGCAAAATCATCACTCTTTTGTTTGGACATTGAGAACCCGTGCCTCTATTCCAAACACTTAAAGCATTTGATATCCTGATTCTTAGAAGGCTGGGAATCCGTTTTGGGTGTAATTTTGATAGCAACTTCCTCCTTTCCCTCTGGTGGTTCGGTCTTACTACTCGAAATAGCCCCATCACCTCTATAACCATCCCACTTCGGTTTTGAAGAAGATTTAAAACTTGAAGAACCCGACGAATATCTAGTTGTCCCCTTCCACTTCAATTGAATTTACACCTTCATAACTACATATATCATGTCTTCCAACTCCACATAATGTTGTAACTCTACCACATTAGCTATCTCCCTTCAAAAACCAAGCCATGGTGGCCTCCTAGATCCCTATAGTAATGATCATGAACGAAGCTTTTCCTCAAGATATCTTTCAATTCTCCCCATGTTTCAATAGGCCTCTTATGATTCCTCCTCCTAAATGTTGCTGTTTGATCCCACCAAATGATAGCATAATCAATCAACTCAACGATATCAAATTTTAATTTCTTCTCCTCCTCCGAGTAGTTATGGCAATCAAATATAAGCTCTATCTTCTTTTCCCAATCCAAATATGCCTCCAAGTCGCTTCTTCCTTTGAATGGAGGAATTGTCATTTTAATATTGCCCATAATTCTATTAACACCATCTCCTATTCCTCACCATTCCTATTTCAGTCTCCACCAATGCATCATCATCAATCCCACTACCCACTTCATTTTCACCACCAATATTCGCTCTACGATCCCGCCTACCTTGCTCCTTGTGTTAGGAACTTCTCTAGGTTGTTCCATACGCAAATTAACAAAAAACGTGTCTTGCCTCTCCATCCATGCCTCTTGCATATACATTCTATCTCCCATGTCACCAGACAATCTTTTAAATCATTGTATCATCTCCTCCGATGACTTAACTATTATTTCGCTTTTGAAGTAGAATCGTCTCTTTCAGACTTCCTAAATCTAGTTTAATATTTGTCTCACGTGTGTACACTCATGTATCACTCATATTTTGGCTTTTTCCCTCTATTAGTCTCACCACTTTGTCTTTTTCCACTTAATACTTCCTTGTAAGTGATTCAAAGAATTAATTCGGTCTCAATCAAAAAATTCAACCCTTGTGAAATTCAAACAAAGAATTGAGTAAGAGAAGTGATCTAGAATGATTCAATAAAGTAGGAATTTGAATTTTGAATGAAATGCTAAGGATAAATTCAAGAAAGTATTTATTGAATTCGGACTCGACACTTTTTTTAGTGTGTGGAAATTAAACAAAGGGCCCAAAAAATCGAAAAAGAATTGATTTTGGCACTAATTTAGCACACAAATGACTTTTGAATTTTTTTGGTACTTTAACCAGATTAAAAGACTCAAAGATGAAGAACGTGAAAAACGAAGATAAGACTCAAATGAAAAAACAAACAAGGAATTAAATGATATAACCTTGAGTTTTGGAGCCAAGCTCTGATACCAACATATGTGAACCACGTAGCAATTGAAACTAAGAAACTCATGACAGATTAGATCAAACTTAAGAAACCCAAGAATCAATGTTTGAAAGAAAGCTCAACCCAATAAATTATTGAACCAAAGAACGAAAATAGTTGAAACAATATCTTGACCACGTGATTACAAAATTTATGGACATTACTTAAATTGTTGAATGCAACAATAATTCAATTCTTGATAAGTTCGGAATTAATTAGATGAAGAACGAGAAGTAAGCAATATGCCTTGCAATTAATCTCTCAATAATTATGTGTTTTTACAATGAATGGAATGAGTCTTATTTATATGAAACTCATAAACCTACTTAAAAACGGAATTGAACTTTAAAAATAATGAAAGATATCACAAAATAGTGTTAACTAAATGTGCGAAATTTGGAAAAATATGCATGAGGTCGCATAGGCCATTCAACAGCTTTCAACCTGAATTCGGTATAGGTACATGCGGCCGTATCCAAGTTTATACTATACGGTCGCATAGTAGTTCGTCTTGCCTCCAAGTTTTGAGTCCTGATTTCAATGCATCACAACTTTTTTTTTGCTCCCACACCCAATATAGAATTTGATTTTTGGCTTGTTAACTTCACCCTCTTGGGAACATGTGATTGCATGGCTTCATTGACTCTATTTGATCTCGAATTTGCTCTTAGCCTCTCCTCAACATACATTGAACCTTGAATAGCTTGTTGCCTTCCTTGGATCCCATCAATCATTGTAGGCAAACAAGCTAGTCAGGATCCATTGCATGCTATGAAGGGACTGACAAATAGGTTAAGAGCAAGAAGATCAAGGAAGTCATGTAAGGACTTCTTCATGCTACGTTTACTAAGAGTTCAATAGCAACATGCAAGGCACCAAGTTTCAAGATGAGCATAAAGAAGAAGGACCAATCTTATTGCATGCTAAGGTGGAAGAAGTTGAACCGGGATCCTAGCCGAAATGTTACAGATCTTTATGAGTATATTTTAAGCAATAATGGTATCCTGATGAAAACTCAAGGTCCGATTGTTTTGAAGTGGAAATGAATGATACAGATCAATTAGAAGAGAAAAACCTAAACTAATTATAAAACCGAAGGAATAAGAAGGATGTATGAAAAACACTTATAATTTTTTAGCTCAGTTGTTGGATTTTCGTTCATGAGGACAATCTGAAAGCGTTTATCGATTCAGCACATTTTTGTTGAATGACTATGTCAAAATTTTAGGGTCAAATTTCGTTCTATTGGGATCTGTTTGAACGTTTTTCTATTTTGAGTTAGTTTAACAGTATTTTCATTATTTTTTCAGTATTTTAGTTTTATTCAGATTCGTTTTACAGTTTTCTAATTTATTTGAATTTGTCTACGGAATCAGGATTACATTTTTATTAAAATTTATTTTGAGTTCCCCTATATTGAAAAATTATAAAGTGGGGATTCATTTTCAATCTTCTTCTTAATTGAATTATTTAGAACTTATCAAAGATTTTCAATTTTTGAGACGTTCAACCCTTAATGCTTTGATTCTTGATTCAAGAAATTGTTGGATCAAAGCTATAACTCTGATTTTCACCTTTTTTAGGGTTCGTATCAAATATTGTGTGGTTTTAGGGTACATCTTGCAACTGGTTCACATCATAAACCTATGTTTGGTTATTGTTTATAATTTTTTCATATATAATCAAATCACTTTTTATCCCCAGTAGAGCTCAACCCATTATTCGTTATTTGACTAATCTCAATTATCGAAAAATTTAAACAGCGTTGAATTTTCTTTTCATTATTTTACATTTTGTTAGGTATATGTTTTCTCCAAGACCAAGAGTCAGAATTGAAAATTCTATTTTATACAATTACTAGTCTCGTCATCTTGATTAACCTCTTTCATAGAAATTAACGATATTAATAATTTGATGGCAATAGAGAATTAATAATTGAAATGGATAGACTAACTAGTAGGATTGGTTGAGTAGTCAAACTTTAAGAGTAAAAGAATTTCTTGATGAAATATTACCTATATGAGACCATACTCAGACGTTGAATGGATCACGATCTACCTTGTGTCTAAGGATACTTCTGAAATAAAAATTTCAGAAAAGAACAACTTGAGATATATCTAGCCTTTAATTTACACCCCAAATATCTAGAAACTATAACAAGAATTATTTAGAAAATAAAATATTTTTTAATTCAATAACTCAAGTTTACTAGATGTTCACATATATATTATAATCAAAAAACAGGAATTTAGAATACCTAAATTGTATTTGAATTCTTGATTGGATCTTAATCATGAATTTTAGGCTATTCAATCCAAGAACTTGGTGCTCTTAACCTTCAAATCTTTTATGATATTCTCTAAAGTGTAGACTATATGGGCATATTTTCAGTTAAATTTAAAACATAATTCTAGACTGGACAGAACAAGAAAAATATATTTAAAAAAAAACATTTTTTTTTCTATTTTACTTGAAAGGAAAAACAACACTAGGATTTTCTGTAATGCTTTGATCTTGTATATTTAGCAAAATAGGGGTTCAATTCAAATAAGTCTAATTATATCATAATCAAAATAATTGCATATATAGTCCCTTGACTTTGATTCCAATTACAATTAAGTTCAAACTTTCATAGTTATTGCAATGAGTCAAAGACTTTATAAGGAAATGAATACATATATATATACAATTCGAGATTAAATTATTTAGTACGAGTACAAACTATGATTTTACTGCTCTAATTATTCTCACTTAGTTAAGTTACATTTTTTTTTTCCAATGGTATTGTGAACTAACCATAGATGTCAAATTTTGATTATCTTGAATTATAATCATTCGATGAAAAAAAAAGAAAAAGAACTTAAGTAGTCGCTTAACCTATTTTCAAGGCGACATTCCCTACATGAATTCATGTTCTCTACTTTACTCATTCTAAAGCTCCCGAGACATTTGATCTATCAAACGTGATCTCTTTCATTGGTATATCAAAAAATAGAAATAAAAAATTTAAAACTCACAAAGAGATGTACATGACCCACCCTTTCAAAGGATTTAGATAAAATATTTGGTGGTCAAATGAAATTTAATTCTCCTCTCGATCATGTTATAGAATTAAGCTCAACACGTGGTTATTTCAATACACGTCAAATGTACTAGTATTATCATTAAATCATTTATGCGATAAGGACAAATTGCAAATCCGAATAGTGAAATATTTAATACTAGAAGAATCTTCTAGTACAAGATATCAGGCATTATACATTGATTGTGAGTAATTTTATTTATGATCTAAATATAAGTTGTGCGTCTCAACGCAAGCACTCAAATATCATCACAACTGATTATGGGCATTTTTTTGCATGTTCACTATTAAATGAAATAACAGTAAATAATAAAAACAAAATTTATTTATTGTAAAACTATCATTTTGTCACATCAATACTATACTATATGAAATCCAACAAATCTCGCACTTGTCACATCATACATTATCAACTCTTATACATTGATTGTGAATAATCACATGCCTTGTAGATGTGCCATGAAAATTTAATCAATGGACTTTTATTAAACAAGCCTCTTGATGGTAAAAACTGAATTAACAAATCCTCTCACCTAATTATGATTTTCTCCCCCATAAACTCTCTAGTTTAGATGCAAGCATGGAGAAAGAAGAGAAATACATATTTGAATGGATGGTTTTCTCTTCAAAGAGTATTCATAGATTTTCCTCCAATTTAGGAACATGACAGATGGGGCTACTTATTTGCTAACACATAATCGATTCTATTAAGAGCATCACATTTGTTTTACTTGTCCAAGTTTATTTTTTATTAACAGCCTATAGCCAACATGAATGGAGAAAGGGTTTACTAACTTTATGCGAACATTTAATGCTTGCGCTTCTATCACCTATTGATATATGCTTCACAAGCGGCGGGGTACATTCGTGGATTGCATTCCGTAGTTCAACAAATAGTCTCTGAAGTCTGGTTTTACTATTCATATTAAATCTAGGACTTCTAATACTTTTATTATTATGCAAGCTTGTTTTATGCAAATATTTTTTTTTTATGGATGACATGGGTCACATTAAAGGGACATGCTATGATTGTCGCAATTATTTACGTGCACCGTATGGCCTTTTTACGTATTTATAGGTTATTTGGCCTGTACTAATTTAATGCGTGTGTCAAATGCGCGTTAACTGTGTCTTTTCCTTATGAATTCTTAATCAACAGCTCCTTCATATTTAATGGCCATGAATGCCTGGATGATTTGGATGACTGCGATTTGTTTTAAGTGTGTAATTAAATAGCTCTCATTCTTTTTGAGGATATGATGAGAAATACGTAGCAACGAAAACTACACAATCCACAACGAGATTGAAGATCCTAAGAAAGTCCAAGAAAAATCCCGATTTTGAGTTTGAACCAAGAATTAATGAATCAAGTAACCAAACAAAAACGAAATTTTAAAGACCTCTTGATTACACAATGCGTGATCTGCACCCGATGTTGAA
>CAIGRK010127346.1:0-11191 GCA_903798315.1 Fraxinus greggii
CATCTTAGCAATGCATCTCACGTACTTGAATAAAAATACATTTACTTACTTTCATTAGTTTAATTGATAATTTACGTATTAGTATAGAAAAATCAAAAAAATTATTTGCTATTCGATTAAAGTTGGAATTAATTTTTAACTCAGTCAAATACATAGTTCTCGTGGGTTTGACACTCTATTCATCACTTTATTACTTGTTCACGATCTCGTTCACTTACGGGAAATCAAATGATCATGATCCTCGATAAACGTGAAGCTACGGCCAGAAGAATGAGGAACACTAGAGGCCGGAATGTCATGAGGGGGATTCGAAACTTGCGGTACATCATATGCCCCATCATCCTCATCGTCCTCAAAGGGTAGAGTCAAAGGCCTAAGTGAGGTCGAACCCTTTTGTGTGTGCTACACATTAACTATGTTCTTTTACTCTCTTCGTTGGTTTCGGTAGGGCGAAGTTTAACAAATGTCTCATCGTTTAGAGGTTATAAAAATGTTTAACAATTTTCGTAAGAAGCATTCCATAAGGTAAAGCTTTAACATGACGTGTGGAATGAACTAGTTTCATAAAATCTAATGCAATAGTTGGAAAATCTAATTTTCGCATGATAAAAACTGAATTGAGAATGAAATGATCAAAATTGTTTACTTTATCTCGATGACCCTTTCGTGGAAGAATGATGCGCAATGATGTTTTGTAAAACTTTACGTGGAAGAGTTAAATGATTTGCATTAAGTTTTGTAATATTCTCAATATTCTTCTCGTTGACCCGACGAAATGCCTCGATAGGGTCATACCCTTCTAAAGTATGATGTGTTTTATGAAGAAAAATTTGAGTTTCACACATCTTAAGCTGAAGAATATCATGGATGAGAACTTTGTTGATGGAAATATGAAATTTTTTAAGTAAACAAGGGATATCATCTGAACGAGGAGCAATAACCATGTTTGTATAAAAATCTTTCATGAGACGTAGATGTGCATGTTCCTCTAATGAAGCACTAGACACCTAACCCATATTTTCAAAAACTCTTTTATGTGAAATGTTGGTGCTTCAATAGTAAAATTAGCGAAATCAATATTTTTACCTATTAAATTGGGATTTTTCAAAAAAGTTGGCCAGTACCTTGGGTTTCATGTCGAATTCTTCATCGGTTCAAAGTGATGAGATCTTCTCATGGTGCTTTTAAGTTGTTTTCCCACTCTTTTGGACTCCGACATTGTAAGTGAATTGATGAGGTAGGGATGAAGTGGACTAGGTTTCGGATTGAGTGGAATGCGAGATGTTGGTTGATGAAAAATTTGAAAATTTAGAAGATTGGTAATGTAAAAGAAATGAGTTTTTTGAAATTGATAAGAGATTGATGGATTTGAGTGAAGGATCAAAGAATATAGAGCAGATTTATGGAGAGAAATGAGAGAAAAATGGAAGAGAATGGATAAAAAAGGCCTGTTATGCGATAAATAAACTGGATCTGCGCTGAATCGAACGTTCGAATTGCCAGAACAAATTGTTACACTCATTCATCTATATTCAAAGTCAAAGCCAAATAAGGACTAAGTTGAATAAATGATTTTCATGGGGTCTAATTGGTATAGCTAATACTTGAAGGGCTAGAAATAATATATAAAGGAATCTAGGGATTTGGTTATATTATTGGGATGAAAGGACTAAATGTGATATTGTAAGAAGATCGGGGACTTGACTTACAATTTTGCTATAGTTTTCCATTTAATATTAACCATATTCACTCATTTTCTCATTTCTTTGGGAGAACAAATAGAGAGAGCGGAGAACAAAACCTTAGAAGGAAAAAGGAAGAAAGGAGAAAAGAAAGAGAAAAAGAAAAAGAAAAAGAAAAAGAAGGAAGAGGTAGGTTCCAATTTTACAAGGTTAGGTTATCAATTTCATGAATTCTTCCTTTAATTTAGATAGGTAAGTATAAGAATGTGAATTTAATTCTTTTAGGGTTTATGGAATTTTTAAAAAATTTCGAAGTTAGCAAGAATGAGGTGTTATTGATGTGTATGTGAGGTTTTAAATAAGAATATAGCAAATAAATGTTTAATTGAAAATTGGAGTTGAAAAAAGTGGAACACTGAAATGAGTTTGTGAGATAAAGACATATTCTTTGTTTTTTCTGTCATTATATGATGCTAAACGCTTAAATTAAGGATTTGAGGTTGAAATTCTCCATTTTAAGCAATTTTCGGACAAAGTCCTACACAGATGCTATTTTTAAAATTATTTCGAGACTATTTTTGTCAATCGTTTCGGTGATAATTTTCAATATTCAGAAACAGGTGTTGGACTTTAATACTCTGGAATTTTAGTGTTGTTTTTGTCAAACTTTTGTTTTCTCAGGTTTTACAAGTTTGAATGAAACTAAGCCATAAATATATTGGATTAAATTATGCATAGGGTTTGTACCTGTATAAGGTAGTGATTTTAAGAAAGTGTGAGTGATTAATGAATTTGATATGAGTCGTGATTAGTTGGTAAATAATTAAAGAGAAGTGAAACAATTATCATATTATTTTTATTAAAATTGTGAATTGAGTTTTGACCCGAATAAATTTATTATTATATCAGGAAGGTAACGAAGAGATTAGGACAGCTTATCAGCCAAACTAATTGTCACGTAAATAGATTGTGAGTGGAAAAAGCTTAAATATTTTTTAAGTATAAAATGTATAGTAGTATAAATTAATTATACTACTATACATTTTATGCAATCATATGAATTATTTGTCCAATTATATGATTAATGTAAAAATATTCTTTCATTACGATATATGTGGAATTTCAAAGATTGTATGTTGATTATTTGTGAATTGGAATGTGAGACATGTGTGGTATTGAGATTGACCAAAAAAGTACTCGTGATTATAGACTTATTTTAGTTCACTAAGGGGTTTTGACCATGTTCTATACTATACTGAGAGATCTTGACTTTGGATGAAGGGGTCTTGACCATGTACATATAGTTCATTGAGGGGGCCTGAGACCCTTGTCAAAAGTGCTTAGCCTGAGGGACACACTACGCGCGTATGACCAGATTACAGATTTTAGTCAGACGGTACATTTTCGGTAAATTTCTCGATACATTTGATGTGATGACATGATGGTATAGATTTTAGTTAATGATTATATCATGATTATGAGATGAGATTTTTCAATATTATGAAGACGTCTCACTTTTGATTATTATTATTATTATTATTATTATTATTATTATATGTTGTATATTGTGGACTGTTAACTGATGTAAATTTGATATTTGATAAAGATGTATAAAAGAAAAACTATAATTATTTTTTAACTTCTCCACTCATCGAGCTATCAAGTCATATATTTTTCCGCCATTTCCTTATCGAGAAGCAGCTGAGTTTTGGGCATCTTTTGGAGTTGAGCCTTGATTTTGGAGTCAGAGCCACTCGACAAAGTCAGATAGTATGACTCATTTCATAGAGCATGTAGTCAGTATTTTGGGACATATGTTCATTTTCGAATGTCATTCTACATCACTTGTAGATAGTTGGATGGGCTCACTACGTAATTTGCATCCATATGTACAATTCATGTTATTTTCATAGTAAAAGTTTCAGAATTTGGCTTATCTCTATATCGTGTCGTACTTCTGTGATTATTGAAGGGAATCATGAATTAGCATATATATGATATTTGTTGAGAGTTGTAAATATTTGTTTACAAATTGGTTAGTCCAAACTACTGGGGAGATAATGCCGAAATTTTATTATAAATAATTTATAAAAGTTACACATTGTAGTAGTCTTGATGGTGGGTCCAACTTTTAGTTGGTATCTATCATCGGCGCATGTCACTCTCCAAGTCAAGAAGCGTTATTAAGAGTGGGCGTGTCACAAATTTTGGTTAAAATTTTTGTCAAACTGGAAAAGGTGTCTGGGCAGTTCGTTTGACTCGTCCAGTTCTTCCTTTGTTTTAACATACTAATTTAAATACAAAATAAACAATGCCATATAAAACATTTATGCACACATATGAATTCAACATAGTTATGTACTTCGAATTCATCAATAATGCGTACCCTTCTTCGAATATGTGAGAATCGATCAAGGGCTAGAGGATTAGTGAGCTGTCGTCAAATTGATTTTCCGTATTCACAAATTCTAGCACAATATCTCCCTTTTGTGCATGATCTTTTAGGAAGTGATTTCTAATTTCAATTTGCTTTGTTTGACTGCGCAAGATGAGATTCTTAGACAAGTTTATGGCACTAGTGTTATCACACATGATAGGTATATGATCAAATGATATGTAATAATCACTAAGAGTTTATTTCATCTACAACATTTGGGCACAACTACTAGCGATTGAGATGTATTCGGCTTCGACGGTTGATAATGCCATGAGTTTGGTTCTAACTAAACCATGGCACAAGTGCAAAGCCTAGAAAATGACAAGTTTCGCTAGTGCTTTTACAGTCAATTGTGCAACCAGCCCCAATCGGAATCTGAATAGCTAAATATATCAATGTGAGTGCCCTTTGGGTACCAAAGGTCTAAGGTTCTAGCGCTACTAAGATATCTAAAAATCCTTTTTACGGTACTAAGGTGTGACTCTTTAGGATTTGATTGAAATCTAGCACATAAACATACACTAAACATTATATCGGGTCTACTTGCGGTTAAGTAAAGAAGGGAACCGATCATACCTTGATATTTTGTGACATCAATGGAAGTACCTTGATCATCTTTATCCAACTTTACGGTTGNTAGTACCACATAAATATCTAAAGATTCGTTTTAAGGCACTTAGATGTGATTCTTTAGGATTTGATTGAAATCTAGCACATAAGCAAACACTAAATATTATATCGGGTCTACTTGCGGTTAAGTAAAGAAGGGAACCGATCATACCTTGATATTTTGTGACATCAATGGAAGTACCTTGATCATCTTTATCCAACTTTACGGTTGTACTCATGGGAGTGTTCATTGGCTTCAAGTCATCCATTTCAAACATCTTGAACATGTTCAATATAAACTTATTTTGATTGATGAATATACCATAACTAGTCTGTTTAATTTGGAGATCATGGAAGAATTTGAGTTCTCCTATCATACTCATTTTAAATTCAATGTTCATGCATTTTGAGAATTCATCACAAAGATGGATATTAGTTGTACCAAGTTTAATATAAACATAAATTTAAACAAAAATCAAATCATTCTTTTGAGTTGTGACAAAAGGGGTAGTATCCACTTTTATTATTAAAAAGCCATTTGAAAGTAGAAATTTTCTCAATATTTCATACCAATCCCTAGGAGCTTATTTTAAGACATAAAGAGCATTTCTACATTTGAAAACATAGTTCGGATACTTGTAATCTTTAAAGCCCGGTGGTTATTTAAAAGAATTACAAAATGTCGTTATTTAAAGTCCCGAATAAGTGTATAAGATGCACTTATCATAAATACTACAATGATGATAGAAAATTGGGAAGGCACATTTGCAAACCCTCATCTAGGAAAGATACATCTGAAGCTATGAAAGTTGAAGAATTGAAAAACTCTCTTGCAAAGATAATACTGCAAGTACGGGGGGAAATATCGGTCATAAGTTCACTGAAACGAATCGAGTACAGAAATGGGCTTTCGATGGTAAAGTTTATTCTTACAAACGTATGAATTTTAAAAAGGTGACTCCCTTTCCGCTTGTGACAATTTCAATTGATGGCGAGTCCTTATCTGCCAATTGTAAAAATTTTGAAAAGGTGAATCTCTTTCTGCCTGTAATAATCTATCATGTGATGGTGGGTCTTTTCTAATTGAGTTGACCAGATCCATTAATATAGTACAACAAAACGAAATAACGCAGAATTAAGCCATATTCAAAAACTCGTCAACAAAAATTCATGTTTTGTGGCAAAATAAGTGTTGGAAAATGTACTTATCATAGGACTTTGCAGAACAATTTATAATCGGGATTTGTGGAGAAACTTTTCTCAGCGCACTTTGGAAACATTCACGCACAGCCCCTTGATTCCCTTTAACAGTGGCTACTCCATTTAGAGATTGAAACTTAAAGCTTGTTTGGAAGGGATTTTAATCGGATTAAATTTGAAAAATTAGCCATTATTTTTTGACTTTTATTAGACGAGTGTGACCCAATAACGACTATATTTTCAATTTTAATCAAATTAAAATCCGTCCCAAACAACCTCTTAATAAAGAGGTGGTAGATTAATGTAGCTTTCAACTGTTTTAGGGTAGGTCATCCTATGATCTCATTATAGCAGATCTACTGTTTAAGATTAGAAAATCCACACACACTTGGAATATTGTGGGTTCCTTCCCTAACTCTATTGTCAAGGTAATTTGCCTTCGTGATATTAAAATATCACCCATGAGTTCTAAACTGAATTTTAATTCACGTGCCGCAATCATTATGTTTGACAATTGTTTGTAATTCACGTGTATGAAATAATAGAGGAATTCAAGTGCATATTTGGAATTTTTTCCTAATTCGGCCTTTAATCCTACCTCATTCCGTATACAAATATTTTATTTTTTCCTAATGCATGTTTGGTAATTAATATTTTAACCTGGTTAAATAATTTTAGACTTTTTTTTATAAATTGATAATGTATCTTATTGTTGCTTTCGAAAAAACACGACTCTATAGATAATACATAGATCATGAATAACTAATATCTCTAAATAATAGTTCGTTGTTGCTCCTGAAATAGCACAACATTATAATTAATATTCCTACAAAAATATTTCTTGCTCTTGAAGAGCATGAATTGTAACCTTCAATATTCCAAAACAATCTTGATCTATTGCTCTTGAAGAAGCAATAATAAAATATAACGTACTCTCAATGTAGCACACGTTTGGAAGAATATATATCTCGTTGTGTTCACGAAGAATCACAAATTAAATTACTCAATACTGGGTTGTAATTTTTAAAGGAAAATAATTTTTTGTTTTATTAATATTCAAGAAGAATATCAATTTATCGTTCCTGAATAGCATCATATTCAAACATATGTTCAGTAGATAGTGCAACTATGCACACAATTCTTCAGGATAAAAAGTACTTCTTGTAATTAACATCAGCAGAAAATAATGGTAATGCAATATCATGTACATTATACATCATTGAAGGCTCTAGAAGAGCTTGTATTATTTTATCAAAAATAATACAAAATTATATATTAGAGATGCACTTTATTTCGGCAAATGAAAAAGAAATTTCCTTAATTTTAAAGATATCTACTGTAATGGTATCACATTGAGACGAATCAAACATTGTCATGAACACAAAGTTCGTTGACCCAAAAATTTTTGTACTTTGGCATGACCAGTTGACCCTCACTGGATCAATAATGATGTGAAATTGAATTCAGATGAACATTTAATGAAGAATCAGAAGATTCTTCAATCCAACGGATTTTTATATAATATTTGTTCTCTAATATTGGTCATTAAGCTTCAATAGTTAAATAAGGACTGAATTCCCTATATTTCTAAAAATGAATTAGGGTGATATATAAGCCCCATCATTCTTCACATTGACCATCTAGATATTATTTGTATATAATAGATTTGATACATCTACTAGATTATTGCATGATGTTCGCAATCTGAAGTTTATGACATTATTGCTCATATTTTAAATTATGAGCATAATTTTCATATTATACAATAAAGACAATGTATCATGTTACTGCTAGTGATCCTAAATTTCAATTTTTTAGCAAGTGTTAGTTGGGATGTCAATAAATGGTTTAACACTATTGTTCCTTAAACGCCTCCAATTAATTGAGAACAAAGTACTTTCTATTTCTATTTAGGGAATGCTATTATGCATTATGCCAATATCGTAATTCTCCCTATAATAATTGGCTTATGGTCAGAGCCTAATTTTTTCATCTAATTATTTTGTTAGTACGGTATATGTAAAATTAATCCGCCACAATGCACCGAGATGAAAAATAAAAAATGTTGAAAATAAATGCGTAGTTTGAACACTTATTTCAAATCGGTGATATATTATAATGCAGTAAAAATGATTGACAATTATTTCAGTATTAGGGGGGAGGAATTAAGAAGCTGGAAATAATATACAAATTCATCATTATCCTCGTAAAAGATAATTCGAACCAAACGTTCTAATGATAATTTATTCAGATGTATTTACTGACTAAATAGATCAAGAATATCTTACACATCGACTTTAAATGCTCCAACTTGAATTAAAGTCGAAATGACAATTAGTTAATATTATATTTGATAAATTTATAGTACACTTGAAGCATGATGATATTCAATTTTAATATAAAATTTTAAAAATGAAAATGGAGAAATTAGCAAAGATGGTCCCATTAAGAAAGCATATACTCTTGATGAGTTTTTAAGCATAAAAAATTATAAAACCCCAAACGATATTCATGTACATGACTGTCAATTAGTTATGTGGTCATGAGCAAACTAATAGAATCGAAAAATAAAAAAATTATCGATAATATTTTTGTACATAATGTATCGCTTCATATTATGAATAGCGATGATATCAAATTAAATTTATTGAAGTACATTGATTGAAAAAATGATTGGCCAAATAAATGGACGCAATCCCAGCAAATTGAATTTATAGAATAACCTTAAGTTTCTGATCTATAGTCTGAACGCTTAAAGATGTATATTTATATGAAATGAAAATAGAAAAAGTAAATTCGTAATATGAAATGTACGACTCTTTATTTAATGAATTTCAAAAAGACTTGCGTAAATAGATAAATTATCATGTTGTGAATATAATCACAAGTCTCTATTTTATTAGTCTGATGATGCATGAAATTTGATATTCATATAATAAATTTGACTACAGCAACTCATCTGGCATGGCTATTAATGTTACGTTAAAAAATTTAATATGCGTGAAGCATATAATTTAAGCAGTATTATCACAAGGGGGAGTGAATATGCGTTTTACTATTTTTCTCTTGAACAAGGTCTTGTTCCATTGGTTTTCCTAGCCAAGTTTTTAATGAGACAACTTTTAAGGCATATTCAAAAGAATGATATATTATTTTTTTTCATTAGGATTTTTTCAAAGGGTTTTTTCTAATAAGGTTTCAACAAGACATATTCTTTGTATAACGAATGTCCATAACCTAAAAGACATTTTCCCTCTTTTCCCTCAAAATAATACTATGATATGTATGAAACTCTTAAAGAGATCAACCACATCTACTTTTTGAATTATCATGTTACTACAATAATCAAAAGTTGATAAATATCTCGCATGAAGATAATGTTATTTGAAGACATTGACATACAAAACAATGATGAATTGATATAAGAATTGAAATTAGGGGAGCAACTGTACTCTATTTCCTTAGTTCAAATTTTGTTCCACTTAATTATTTTGACAAGGTTTAATGAGGTAACATTTTATTACTCCAAATTATTTGTACTCTTCTTTCATTTGTTGGCATTTTCCCAAATAATAGTTCGATGAGATAGTTATAGTGTAAAGTCATTCAAAGGGGGGAATGTTGTAAATATAGTAGTATTTACAAATAACAATTATACCTTTGTAGCCCTAGTTTTTATTACCATTATAACCCTAATTCTTCCCTATGGGGCTTTAATTCTTAATAAAACACAAAAGTTTATCGATTTCTCTCTTTTCCCTTCTTTTTTTCTTTGTTTATAACAATTTCAAGATTCTTTTTTATCTTCTCAATTTTAGATGAACCTTTATTATGAAGTTTCTAATATAAGTTAAATATTTTGACTGCCAATATGTATGAGTTCTTGGATGATTATAATTGTGTTTAATGCTTTCAATTGCTTGATCACCAATTGGATTGATTTGTGAATTTATTGATTTCGAGAGAAACCATAAAATGGATAGCATTTTTAATAACTATTGTATGGTTCGATTGGAGATAGAAATATACCGCTATATTTTGCATGATTTCTATAGATGTTCTAGAGTTTTTAATGCATGCTTTCATGTTCGTATCTTTCATAGAGATATAGAAAGGTCAAGTGAGGGGATAAATTTAATTGACATCGAGAACATTGATCAACAAGAATGTATCCATACTGTCATAATATTAATTTGCATTAAAGATGGATTAATAAGGGGAGATTCGAAGTCTTAGTAATATCCAATCTAAATTTACAAAAAACTTTTAATTTACTCCCTAGAAATTGTTAGTTTAATAGAACAATTAGTATAAAGAGAAATGTTCTTCTAACTAATGTGGGAAGTCTTATCATGCTCAATTGGAAAGAACCTTACTCACGGTTCTCATATTTTGAGAGAATCGTAAGTAAGGTCTCCTGCTACATTAACATGTGGACAACCTTATCCCACTCAGCGTGGGCAGTAGAACAATTTCATTAGCATAAATCATTTAAACATCTTTGGCTGTTCCATTAGATTTGAAATTAATTGACACTAGATTAAGTACATGGTGTTCATGGGAACGATACTTTATTCATCACTTTATTACTTGTTCATGATAACATACACGAAGTTTCCTCTTGTTTAGCTTTATCGAAGTTTCCTGTCGTTGTCGTTTTGGATTTACGTCACTATTGGTTGAACCTTCACTATGAGTTTTGGATCCGATCTCCAATATGTTTGCCTCTACCAGTCTACTTCTACTTGACTCATTTTTGTGATTCTCTTGCCAAAAATATCAAGATCGTTGTTGTTTTTGTCCAATATTCTTACTATGGTACCAAGTTGTTGACCTCGAAAAGATGATTAACAATTTTCTCTCACCAAGTTGTCATGGTTTTCCCTCTTTAACTTGCTGTTTTACTACTTGTGAGGAGAAATGACTATTTGGAAGAAAGATATTTCAATTTTAGCATGTCATTCTTCATCCCAAGCACGTCTATTTATAGATTTCAGTTCAAGATTTGGGATGAATTGATCTTTTTAGTGAGTGACATGTGATGGTCATTGATTAATTGATTCCTAAATCATTATGTTATTAGTTCACGTTTTATTTGTCAGCTCTCATGATCTTTATTCATTGATTATGAAGTCATGCTTATACCTGTGCTCACGTGTGCTTTGATAATGATCTTTGTTGATCTTTGTTAATTATCCACTTGCCTGATGCTCCAGTCTTTGGATACCGCAAGGGTAAGGATAATTCTCAAGGTGGACACCTT
>CAIGRK010127407.1:0-12759 GCA_903798315.1 Fraxinus greggii
AAAAATTTAAAATTTTTACAATTCAAAAAATTTAAAATTTGTAAAATTTATACAATAAAAGTTAAAACTCTCCTCCTTTATTCGAGTTTGGGATCAATTACAATCATCGTAGACGAAGTTAAAATTGTACACGAATAAAATATTTCGTTTACAATTTTTTTTGAAACAAACAAATTTAAAAATTAGTATTTAACTACTAATTTTTTTTTATTGATGAACTAGTACCTAAAAACTATTTTATTTTATTTTTTTCAATTTTTTAGCTGTCAGGTAGCTAAAATAATTGCCTGGAGCAGGCAGCTAAATTATTTTTTTCCCAACAGGCCGGCCCGTGTGGCTCGATGTGGCTAGCCCGGGCTCAAGCCGATGCCCCAAAATGGGGCTAGGCCCAAGCCTAGGCTCGGTTCCACCTGGCACGGGCTTTTTTCGGGCTGGCCGACGAGCTTTTTTGCCATGACTACTTATTCCTTGGTGGCCCCGAAGATTTCCCCTCCCTAGTGAGTTCAAAAAAGAGACTTCCTTGAGTGCCCTAACACCTCTCATGGAGAACAATGCTTGGCAGGACCCGGGGGAATTATTTTCTTTTTAAATTCATATGGGTCCCGCATGAATTCCACCACAAATGTGAGAAACAAACAAATTTAAAAATTAGTATTTAACTACTAATTTTTTTTTATTGATGAACTAGAACCTAAAAACTAATTTTTTTTTTTTTTTTTTCAATTTTTTAGCTGTCAAGCAGCTAAAATAAATAGCTGCCTGGAGTAGGCAGCTATTTTGCCGCCTACTTTGTGCAGGCTACCTACACAAAGCAGGCAGCTAAATTATTTTTTTTTCCCAACAGGCCGGCCCGTGTGGCTCGATGTGGCTAGCCCGGGCTCAAGCCGATGACTACTTATTCCTTGGTGGCCCCGAAGATTTCCCCTCCCTTGGGAGTTCAAAAAAGAGACTTCCTTGAGTGCCCTAACACCTCTCATGGAGAACAATGCTTGGCAGGACCCGGGGGAATTATTTTCTTTTTTAATTCATATGGGTCTCGCATGAATTCCACCACAAATGTGAGAGGATGTCAACGAATGTGTCGCATTTATGCTGGCAAAAAATCCATAACAAAAATGGTGACAGTTTTGAGTACAAATTCAATATGGTTTCAAACTAAAAAAATGTTACAACGTCTGCAAGGTACAAAAATTCCATGCATGTTTACTTTGAAATATGCTTAATCTGGGATCTTGATTATACTGTTGAGATTCAAGGTAAATCACATACAAACATAACATCATGGGTAAAAAATGAAATGCTGAAACTAGATTGAAAACTAACACACTTAAGAATTGCCATTTCTTCCTAGGGCATATATACACACACAGTCCTCATCGTTATGTTGACCATTGAAGAACCAAAAGGATGGTGCTACTTCCGTATTCGGATGCCAGGAATATTTTTCAATCCCATCTTTAACGCTGTCTTTCGGAATAGTGCAGGTGGCTTTTCTAAACAAATAGATTGCGAAAACTGGTTGGCTAACTCAACAAGTGAGGTTTTGTCTCTGCCAATTTCATTAATAGAGTTATAATAACCGAGCCAAGCATGATAAGCTGCTTCCTTAATACTAGAATCAATCTTTTTCATTGCATCTTCCATCTGCAAATGACAAATAATTCTAATCACCACATCACAACGAACCAAAAACAAGTAAATGTTTACATCATATCTTCTTTCTTCCTCTCTTTCTTTTCCAAGGGAGAGTGTTGGGTTGGATTTGAACCCAGGGGTTCTAAGCATTCTTAGCAAATAAGCCCACAGCTTTAAAGCTGTGGGTCTCACGATTTTTGACGTGAAAATAACTCCACCTACGTAGCTTATTCTATATTTTAAGCTCTGGTTCCAAAACGTGCTGGCTTTGCATGCTTGGGATGGCACCTTAGATATAAGCTCCTAATGTATGGGCTTATTTTCGTTTATTAAGGTGGGTGCAGGGACGGGACCAAAAAATAAATAAATAAATTGTACTAGGCTGATACATAAAAGGGAAAAAAAATTCCAAAAATTATTTTTTTACCTATCAAAAATCAAATGGGCTGGGGGCAGGACTGAGCTACCCTTACCTATGCCCCTGGGTGGGTCCATATTAAAAACAAGATACACATTTGTTGCTTATCTTAAGTATAAGCCACCCCAAACATGGTCTAAGCCTATCCAAACATGCATAATAATCAGCTGGTTTTAGGAGGGGGGAAAAAATAAAAATCTATCTACAGCAGAACAGAGATTGTGGACCTTTACTATTGCATCAGGATCCAAATGTGGCGAAGCGCATTTCTCAATGGGAAGGTCCTTAATATCATTCATGAAAAATTGTTCCCATGGTGCAAGCAATAGAATTCCTTCGCCTTCTTTCCCCTGCCGCCCTGTTCTTCCAAGACGATGAATATATTGTTCTCGATCTGAGGGTATACCCACCTGATAAGAAAATACCTTAAAAATCGGTTGTTGGGAATACATGCTAAATATTTATAAAGAATATGTAGCATATTGTGCATTCAAATAGTATGTGGGAATTACAGTCAAGGATTCAATATTGTTGTAAAGAGAATCCACTAATGGTGCAAGTTGACCAGATTTAGGACAGGAAATATAGGTGTGTCGTAATATTTGATTTCTTACGACTCTTGTACAAAGTAGAAGTTGCATTGACAAAGCACCAGAGTTGACCACGATGACACTACAAACGCTATGATGCACAAACAATACCATTGTTGTAGCATGTCCGTTTCCAACACAATGCCATGTCGTTTATGTTACCAATACTTCCAGAACATTCCATGACATATACTATATGTACTTTTCCTTCCTAACAATGTAACCCCTATTTGGGCTCCATTAAAAATAGATTTTGGGCAAAAAATGTATATTGAAATAGTGATTTTTGGAGAATATGTAATTAAAAAATAACAAAAAAATATTAGATTTACGAATAATATTATTTTATTAGAGAATCTGTGGTTGAAAATTAGAAAGAGAAAAATGCATTTTTTCAAAATGGAGCCCAAAAAGGTGGATATCTAGTTTAATTAAAAGTTATTTTAATATAACATATAGCTACTAAGCCAATTTATAAGATTTCATGAACAAAAAACAAAACTAAGAAAACAATTAAATTTATTAAAAGATGAAAAGTATAAACATAAAGATAGAATATATAAATCTACAATTTTAAAGTATTTAAATTAACGTGTCCAGCAAGCGTCCATGTCCATGCAACATGTGCAAATGTAGCCACAAAATCTTAACCTTCAAGCAAATAACATGGTACGCAACCAAAAAGCCCACCAATCATCTACACCCAAAACAAAATGTGTAAAGATCAATCAAGAGAAGATACTTCTTTTTCTCCTCCAAAAATATATCTTGTGCACTTGAAAATATAATTCCCAGATGGCTTCACACACGTACCCAAAGTGTTAAAAGGAAATACCAATATTGCAACACATCCACAAAGACTACCACTGAAAACATCTGAGGGTAAAAATGACCAAAAAATCGTAGTGAAAAAAGTGCATCTCAGACCAAATAAGAAATGTGATCTCTATTAGATTTCACAAATACTCCTGAACCAAAAAAAAATATATACACACACACACACACACACACACACACACACACACACGTATATATATGAAGGCTGCAATCTTACTGCATACACATCGAGGAGGAAAGGAAGGGAGAACAAGTAAAATCTGCACCATTCTTGTCATGTAGGATGCTAGCTTTCTCCATTTAGGCAACATGTTTGTTAAATAAGTATGTTTCCTAAATGAAAGCAATTTCCAAAAGCTAATCTATAAATTTAATTCCTTTACCTGAATAACCAGTGTAACATCAGGATAATTCATCCCTCGAGCTGAAACATCAGATGTTATCAGAATCAATTCTTTTGATTCCTTGAATTCATCAGATATTCTAGTTCGATAGGATTGAGGCTTTTTGGAATGAATCTCTCTGACATTCAATTTCATCTCCCGCAAAAGGTAAAACATGAGGGATGTCATCATTGCTGTTGTGCAGAAAACAATAACCTGAGAGGAAGCCAAACAATAATCAATAATAAGGGAAAATAAACCAGTCGAGAATTTTAGAACCACTTATATAACACAAAAAGCTAAAGCAGCCTACCTTGTAACCACGTACTTGAGATATATGGCTCTTTATGAGATAGTGTACTATTTGAAAATGCTGTTCGTGTGGCGCCACATAAAAAAATTGCTTAACCTGGTTGACAAGTAAAAATGAGCATCTACTAATCGCCAATCAGTATATCACTTAGAAAGTAACGTAAACATGAATTCTTGATCTTTGCAGCCTCAGTTTTTCATATAGAGGAGTAGGAAGTTGACAGTTCGTCCCAAATAAAATTTGACAGTCATAAAATAATTAGAATGTACCTTAGAATGAGTTTCCAAACAACCAATGCCCACTGTATTAATGTACGCATGTTCCCTTTTCAGAACGAGTTGAGATATTCGACGGACCTGAAAATTGACAATATTGAAAATATTGACATTCAAACCAAAGAGCTTAACAGGTTCTCTTATTAATGATTAGCATCATTCAGCAGAACAATAAGTAACAAGGAATTAGTTTGAACCTCCTTCGGGATTGTAGCCGAAAAGAGTAAAGACTGCCTCTGGCGTGGCAAACAATCAACAATTTTTTCCATATCCTTTCGGAATCCAAGGTCTAGCAAGTGATCTGCCTCATCGAGTATAAGCATCTTCAGTCCCATCAACCGCACAGACAAGCCAGACTTGTTTTCAACGTGATCCAACAATCTACCAGGAGTTGCAACAATAATCTGCAAAAATCACACCCAAAAGTTAAAAGATATTAGTAAACATTGCCAACAGCGAAAAATATAGAAACAGGTCTGAATTACGAAGTTGTTCAATTATGCTAAACATTTAGGCATACCTGAGATGGATCTGACTCTAGGTGTTTTTGATCAACTTTAAATCGTGTTCCTCCAACTAGTGTTTGCACACCAATTCCTTCATGGTACTTCAGGAGAACATTTGCTTCTGCTGCAATTTGACTTGCAAGTTCTCTTGTGGGACAGATAATAAGAACATATACAGGTGGGGATCGTGGGACCCGCTGATCGATTTTACTACGTGATGCCTTCAGAACTGTTTCAATAGCAGGAAGCTGTTTATGTTTAGCAGCAGTGATGGAAAAAACAACAGGGTGCAGGATGATGATAATAGAAGTATGAGAAACATAAAATTTGTGATATACCAGAAAAGCAACACTTTTGCCCGTGCCAGTTCTGGCTTTGACTAAAGCATCCTTACCTGTTCAGAGAAAGAGATTGTGAGTGCAACAAAAAAGTTAGAGGGAAACAAATTCTAAGAACGAAAAGAATGAAAGTGAAAATATAGATTCTTGCAAACTATTCCAAGGATGATAAAAAATGCCCAAAAAGTGTGTATAAGTCAAAAATGATTCATGAGGTTTCACGCTCTGCTCTCTATCGAACTGTAAGTTTGATTAAATAGCAGGGTCTATTGGATTCCAACAGTGGCAGGATACAATAAATCCCGCAAACCCAAAACGCTATTCTTGCACAACACAATCTCAACGTAAGTCCTATTTGTTTCCGAGGACAATGTGGGAAAAGAAAAACTATGAGAAAAATAAAATTTTCATTTATTCAGTTGAACTGCTGAAGAATTTTGGGAATATGTGGGAAATTCTATACAAGGAGGGAAAATCATGACAAAGCTGGATAAATCATCTAGGATAGAACCAACAAAAAGCTCAAATTGTACATATTTTCATATAAAGTTTCAACAAATATATAGAATATCGTCTATTCCTTTCTTGATAACAGTATTAATAGTTAAAATTACTAATGGCTGTGAACATATTAACTGGCTGCCAAGAAGACAAACCAAAATCATTTAAGCCCCTGTTTGATGGCCATTATTGTGTAAAAATGACGTTTTGAATACTGATTTTTTGGAGATTATGTATTTAAAAAGTGAGAAAATTTTGGATTTACATGCAAAATATTTTATTGGTTGAACGTGTGGTTGAAAATAAGCATGAAAAATAAATTGTTTTGTTTTAAACGGAGTTAAACATGAGCTTAAATTATATGCAAGATCTAAGATTCATAGATATTACATACATGAAAACTTTAGTCTCATCATTGCTAAAACTAGTTGTGTTTGGTGCTGTAGATCAAAAGAAGCAAACCATGTTTACAAAGAGTTTAAACTTTTGAAGATATTCCATTCAAAAATAAGGGAAAAAAATTGAATAAAAATCTTTTAGTTGTATGCTTTATGATGATCAACTTCAACTCCACTGAAGGGGTGGTTAAAATGAACATGTTCTAACTAAGTAATCCAGAAACTAAACAATATGTTCGCTGAGTCAATGTTATATATAAAAGATGTCCATAAAATTTACTACACACCCTCGAGGCAAGCAGAAAGTGTAGCATCTTGAACCCTGGTCATTTGTAAATAGCCTGCCTCAGCAAGTGCTCGGATGGACAACGAAGATATATCACACTCATCAAACCTGAATAAGCATAATCCACAGCACATTATTAGCAAAAAAGTCCAACAAAAATACGATACTAAAAACCTCTAATACAGAAAAAGACAGTTTTCAAATATAAAATCCCACATACCTTTTTGAACTAAGAAGGGATTCCTCTTCGTCCTTTTCTCCTCCATCTTCCTCCAAACCCCTCTTGCTGAACTGCTCCCTGATTGCCTCAACTTGCTGAGATAAATCATTCTCTTCTTCCAGAAACTTCAAAGGTACTCGCTTCTTGGTCTTCATGTCATATTTTCCCAATGCTGCACTGCTACCAACCCTTCTAGCGCTACTTACAATTTCCTCCTCATCATCATCATAATCATCGGTGTCATCATCATCCGATGATTCCATTTTA
The DNA here is from genome assembly GCA_903798315.1 of Fraxinus greggii. Classification (NCBI taxonomy): domain Eukaryota; kingdom Viridiplantae; phylum Streptophyta; class Magnoliopsida; order Lamiales; family Oleaceae; genus Fraxinus; species Fraxinus greggii. The sequence continues at coordinate 6,968 of CAIGRK010127407.1, forward strand.
TTACCACGAAACCTCGGCCATCTCCCTCTCCGTCCACCAGAGGACCCTTCTTTCGAAACTGCACCATCTTTGCTTGTTAAACTGTTATTACTTGCAAAATTCAACCTTTTACTTCTCATTGTACTCCCCACATCCACAGAATAATAATGCCTCAAATTTATTAAATTATTTGTACTAAAAAAAATCCCACTTCTATAACTATCCAATAAACCAATTCTAGAATGCATTTTTCTTGAATACTCATTCCAGCGATTCCCCATAAAATTAGTACCCCACAAGGCATGAGTAAAAAAATTCCTCGATTTAGAGAAACCACTAAAATTCCCCGAAAGTTCGCCCAAACCATTCTCTTTCTTAACACTTATGGGCGGTTTCTCCAAAATCAGTTTCTGCAAGTTAATAGGCTCACCAAAAACCTGGCTTTTCGGCGGCTTAGGCACCGTAGTCTTAACAGGGCCATCACATTCATTCCACAGATCTTCAGCGCCCTCCTTCGTGAACCGATCAGCGAGGGCCTTGATGTGGTCTTGGGGAGATAACGGTCCATAATTGTGCTGGTTTTGATCGGGCTTTTGAGAAACCGGCTTCTCAGCATTGGCAAGCTTGGCCCGGATTTCAGACCGTACTCGGGCCTGGTAGACTTGCTTTTCTTGCTCAAGGAGGCGTTTCTCCTTCTCACGAGCTTTTTTCTCGTGCATTCGTTTCCACTGCCATTTGTTGAGACCGCCCGGGAAGGTTCGCGGGCCACCGCCCATTTGGCGGAGGAAAATTTGGCTGTGGCGGAGAGTTTTGAGTACGGGCTTTAATCGATTCCGAAGGAGAACTGAGGAGAAATGCATTGTGGAATAGGTAAAGAAATTGGTAATTTTAGGGTTTAAGGCGGAAATTAAAATGCAAAAGGGCTTTAGGGATTTTAGGTTAATTTGCAGAAACAGTCCTCATACTAATGCATATGTGTTAAATCGGGACCTGTTCTTTCATGTTTAGCACAACCATCCTCAAATCATCAACATTTTGGTGCGCAAACAGTCGTTTCCGTCACATGATGTATGGTTCACTCTAGTTATCATTTCAATGAGAGAATTGAATAATGTGCCGCCTTAATCTCACAAGGTATTTATATTCGTCGCCTGGGATCCAATCGAGATGTCTAGGTTGAACTCAAATTGTACAAAAAAAACTGGAAACATGACATTTATCCTGTTTGATCCCAATGAGCCGACTTTAATATGGGATTAACTATGTTTTTNATACTAATGCATATGTGTTAAATCGGGACCTGTTCTTTCATGTTTAGCACAACCATCCTCAAATCATCAACATTTTGGTGCGCAAACAGTCGTTTCCGTCACATGATGTATGGTTCACTCTAGTTATCATTTCAATGAGAGAATTGAATAATGTGCCGCCTTAATCTCACAAGGTATTTATATTCGTCGCCTGGGATCCAATCGAGATGTCTAGGTTGAACTCAAATTGTACAAAAAAAACTGGAAACATGACATTTATCCTGTTTGATCCCAATGAGCCGACTTTAATATGGGATTAACTATGTTTTTACTTGCACCCAGAAATGCTTAATCATAGAAGGACAAATTACAAAAGTACACTAAAATTAGGGGCTCGAAATTGAAATATTCTATTTTTTTTTTTAACATCTGTGTGTGTGTGTGAGAGAGAGAGAGAGAGAGAGAGAGAGAGTGAGTTTGTGTCTGGATCAAGGGGATAGGTGACCTAAAACCTCTTCCCAAAAAAATTACAGATTTTCATATATATACAAACATTGTAAAATTCTCATAGAGCAACAATAACTATTGAGAAGTTAGAATGACTACTTTTTATCTAGAAAAGATAAGCCTCCGTTTGATATAAATTAAAATCAGATTTTTAGTAGATTTTGATAAAAGTTGATGAAATGTATGGTCGTAAAGTTGTAGGTCTCATGAAATGTGTGATTAAAATTAATTGTTAACTTTGATTTGAAATTTTAATTCGATTTTAATCCAAACCAATCGGGGGCTAACTATAGTTATAGTCCCAGTAATTTTCTATAAATTCCAATGTTTGAGCTCCACTTTTTTGTGTATGATTCATTTTAGAATAGTAGATTGATGGATAATGTGTGGTTAAAAAAGAACAAAAATATTTTGAATTTGCATTTAATAATATTTTATTGAAAAATATGTTTTTGAAAAGAAGAGAAAGGAAAATAGGAATCAAATAAGGATCTAATAAATATACTTGTATCAGTTACACTCACTTTGACAGTTTTTTTGACCGTGTGAGGTGGCGGACATTTTTTACATTAATTTCAATAACACTAAAACGAATCAATAACATAGATTTCTATACATCATATAATATCGAGTACACTTTGAATATACAAATAGCATATTCTTAAATACACTGTCAATCGACATGTCATGTAAAGTATCTTGGATCCAACGAAAGATCCGATCCTCTACCAATACGGGGCAAACAACCAAAGGTATTCTAACACAAAAATAGACACCGCGAATCGAGAAACTAATGAGTTAAGGTAAATGTTTGCATGTACTATTAACTATTATTCTACAAATTATTACCAAAATGGGAAATGCCTAGCATAAAGGCTACACCTCACCCTTCAACCTTGAAAATACGAAGTTCGACCCAAATTACACTTAGAGGGAGATGAATAGGTGTAAGTGCGGAAATTAACAAATGTAAGTGCGGAAATTAACAAATTACAATTAATAAGCAACAAAATTGATTATTTCTAGATGATTATGCAATCAATTCAATTATCTTATGTTTGAATACCGCAGAATATAAAAACAGTAAATAAAGCAATAAATAACGCACGGTAAGATCACCGAGAAACCTCAACTGGCTAAAAACTTCGGGCACTTTACAAGTCAACAATCCACTATAAACTATTTATAACTTATAGTCTACCAGATTAGACGATGACACGTACTATCTGATCTCCTGACTGCAATTCTAAAAACTCTCTTGTATTTTGTGCTCTTACACCAATTCCTAATTGCAGTTTCCAAAACTCTCCTGGATTGCGCTCCTGCAGCAACTCCCTACTTTGTGAAATCGTCCATCTCCCGTGGATTCACGAAAAACACCGCGTTCTTCAACAACTAGAACTCCAGTCACCTTCCCTTGATTTTCTGAAACTCTGACAGATATGAATGAAGCAGCAGTTTGGTATTTGGATTATGAAATTGATGTTTTTCTCACTGCCAAGAATAGATCACTATGTGAATAACGAAGGTCGAAGAGTAATTGATGAAGAGAATATGAAAAACTAAATGTTTGCTCAATGATCAACCCTAAAAAAAACCGTTATATGGCGTTTGGTATTTATACGTTAGGTTAAAGAATAAATGGGTCGGGTAAAAAGTTTTTAAAAACGAATTAAAAAATTCCCGGATAACGCTATCGCTCGAGCGAGGGATGAGCGATAGTTGTCGCTCAAGCGAAGGCGAGGCAACAGGCGGGTGACGCAGTTTCTATTTTTGAAACTCGAGTCAAAACTTGGCGATAAGCTAGCGAAATCCCGGCGCCGTTTTTCCTTCTTTTCCATTCTCAAACCCTAGACCTAATATAACACAACTTTCACTAATTGCACATTACTCCTTGACTTTTACAACATATTAATTTAAGTCCTTTTGTTCATAGACTTGTCAATTACATTAAATACCTAACAAACATCTACCAGCTGCACTTCACCTATCCATCCACTTCTCTCATACTCTCAGCATAAAGAATCACTCTCTCCATCAATCGATCTTTCTCTGCTAAACAAATCAGAAATCTTGAACACCCCAGCCCAGATAAACTCGGCACATCGTCAGCAAATGGATTGATCATTGTATTGTCAATCCCACCTGGAACTGATGGATAAACACACAGCCAAAGCTTACCTGACTTTTCTGCGGATGAAATTTTGTTTTGGCTCCACCTCAATTGGTTTCGATCCCCAGAAGTAAGGATGTGATAGAAATCTGCCCTGAATTTTCACATCTCTAGGCAAAGGTTCTACCCGAGCAAAAGAAGAATGTTATGCACTATATTGCCTCCAGCACTATCGCCCCCTATACAGATTTTATTGAAGTAATTACCATGTTCAGTTAGCCATGGTTCATTTTCATCTTTTATGCTGGGTTTTGTTTTTTCAATTGTGTGGGAGTGGGAAGTCACCGATTGAATGGCATTCCAGGAATCTTCATAGGCCGCAGGCAAAGGGTGTTCAGGGCCGAGCCTATATTCAACCGAAACGATAAAAGATTTTGCTTTGGCGGCTAAAATGTTCATGTAACGGTGGTGGACGAAAGAGAAGGCAGATTCGACACAAAATCCGCTGCCGTGGTGGTAAACTAAAAGAGGGAGTTTTTTGTTGGGGTCTATGAGTTTTGGGAGGTATACTCTGGCTTAAACCACCGCTGATATTTGTCTTATCTTTGGAGGATACGACGGTGGTGGCATCTTCCGGTGGTGGCAGAACGTGAGGTGAGCTGAAGAGCCGCTCAACGGTGCCGTGGTTGAAGACTTTGATAGGCGGAGAGAGGTCTACTAGCACTTCCCTTGGGGGTGTTGGAAGCCATTGGCTGAATTGGCAGTTCATGACACTTGCATTGCTACGTTGAAATTTATCTATAAAATATGCAGATGGAGGGATTGCAATTCAATTTTGTTTCATTATGGCACCTAATATTTAGTATCGCTATGACCATCTAACTTATTTCCACAAATTTCACAAATTTTAAAAAGGATAAAATAGTAATTTTGCGTTATATATAGAAAATAATTTTTTTTTAAAAAAAGTTTTTTTATTTTAAAAATGTTTTTTAAAATAATTTTTTATTTTATTTTATTTTTCTAAGTAACTTTTTTATTTTAAAAACGTTTTTTTAATAAATTTTTATTTTATTTTAAGTAACATTTTTTCTAAATAAGTTTTTATTTTATTTTATTTTTTTAAGTAACATTTTTCTAAATAAGTTTTTATTTAACTTTAAAAAATTATTTTCTATATATAATACAAAATTACCGTTTTACCCCATTTAAAATTAGTCAAAATGATGAAAAGAAGTTAGATAACTATAGTGAAACCACATATGAAAATGGATGGCAATTGGTGGATTTAACCCTACTTAAAACAAAAAAGGAGAAAACGACGAACATCTTCATGGCCCTTTTTAATAAGTAATGTTATTAAGGAGGAGCTGAGATCCGCTCTCCAATTTGTCATTCACTTAATTAATTATTGACACCTTATTTGGCCACTCAACTTTATATTTAGTATCACAATGATCATCCAACTTCTTTGCACAATTTTCACAAAATTTTAAGAGAGTAAAATAGTAATTTTGTATGATATATATAAAATAAATTTAAAAAATAGAAGTTTTTTTTATTTTAAAAATGATTTTTTTTCAAATAAGTTTTTATTTTTTTTCTAATTAACTTTTTTTTAAAAAATAACTTTTTATTTTATTTTAAAAACGTTTTGTTAATAAGTTTTTATTTTATTTTTTTAAAATAAGTTTTATTTTTCTTAAAAAAATTATTTTATATATATAATATAAAGTTAATGTTTTATTCCTTCTAAAATTAGTGAAAATTATGAAAAGAGGTTAGGTGACAATAGTGAAGCCTAATATGAAATTGGATGATCATTAGTAGATTTAACCGTACTTAAAACAAAAAAGGAGAAAACAGCGAACATCTTTATGGCCCTTTTTAATTAGCAATGTTATTAAGGAGGAGATAACATTTGCTGTCCAATTTATCGTTCA
>CAIGRK010127411.1:0-18400 GCA_903798315.1 Fraxinus greggii
ACTATCCAAGAATTTCAATGTGTGAACGCAAACAAGTCGACTGAAATTGTTTAAAATTGTACATTTAAATATTATATATACTTTTTATTTTTCAATGAAATCAATACTTGGTATAGTTTTGAATTTTATTAAGATGAGTAGCTCTTCGTTATATTAAAATAACCATTGAATTATACTATGCCTCTATTTGAGCTCCATTTTTTAAAATTCGGTTTTGCCCAAACTCATTTTCAACCACACATTTCCCAAATAAAATAATTTTACCCATAAATCCAAAACTTTTCTTTAATTTTTAACTACACATTCTCCAATAATATCACTTTTTACAAAATCTATTCTCAAAAAAGGGGCTCAAACAAGGGCTAGATATTACAATTGTCAGAGAGAAAAATGCATATAGTAGAGGTAAAACATCTCCCAGTGCTGATGCTTCATAGGCAGTCAATTATATAGTTGAACTACATGAGCAAATCTTTCCAGTATTTAGAATCAAATTCCCATTTTATATTTTGTCTGTCTTTCATTTTTTTTTTTCCATTTCTTTTTGGAAGAATAATCAAAATCCCACATAGACTAATCTCTTTCAGAGTTCTCAAAACAATTAGGGAGAAGACCCAGAGAGGTTGATGCAAGGGCAGTAATCGGTAACCCTATGATAAATGGATGTTTGCCATCCTTCGCCTCTTCCCGTAGAAAAATAATACTTTTTAAGTCTCAGATTCGTACTTTCAATCATTTGAATCTAAGGATTAATTTCCAAGTATGAAATACAGTTCCCTATTGGATTTCTGAAAAGAAAGGTACTTATGAGAAACCAGCCTGCATAAAAATTCGCCCAAGACCATCAACATCATCACTTATCACTTGTCATTGCGGTACGAAGAAGTAGAAAGGAAAAAATTTGATGCGGAGAAAGCAAGAAACGCGTGCTGAAAACCCCTTGATTCTGTGAATACCCAGGGATTGGAACCAAAGATTTAGTGATTCTCTAACAAAATACCAAATATTTGACGGAGTATTGAGAAAGATCTCAATTTTATTCAGTAATCAACCAAGAAATCGGCAAAGCTATTATGAGATTTTAAATAGTAAAAGCTTGAAAGAAAAACCTAACCTTGCAAAAGAGAAATTTGTCCTTAAAAGTGCAGGAAATAAAAAATTAAATAAGAATAAAATAAAATAAAGTGAGACAATTTGGCCCCTTAATGTGATATTTTTGGACTTCATCAAGAATAAAGGAAGGAGATGTTATTGTGTTAAAGTGACAGATGATAAAAACAAAAATCTGGGGAAAGACAATGAACCCATCTGTACCATATACTGGATATTAATTAGAAATCAGTGTCAGCAACATACCTTTGTAGCAGCAGCGCAATATCAGCCGCCTCGGGAACTTTTCGTTGCTTTTGTTGCCCATAAATTTGGCAGGAAACTACATAAGTGAACTTTATATCTGCTTGAGCACGTGCTTCACGTGACAGCTCGAAACCTTGAGTAGTGGGAAAACTTGTTTCCGGATAGACATTCTCTGCAAGCAAAAGGTAAAAATATATAAGAACTTTTGCTGTTTTCTAAAAATATTAATGGTCTAACAATGAAAAAAGGCATTACCTCCTAGCGACCTCCTTTCCAAGTAACTCTGCAGCATTAGAGCCCTTCTATAATACATCATGCCACGAACTACATAAAACCCAAGACAAACACCATCAAAAGCAATACGAAGAGGACATGCCAGATCCACAATGGTTTGTAAACAAATGTTATTAAAGATAAAACTTTATCCAGTCAACAATAAAAGCATTATAAGAATAGAGACAAATTAAACCTGTCCTAGCTAAAGTTTGTCCTCTGTAAGATGCCCAAAACCGCAGCTCCAAAGCACCAGTAGAACTTTCTTGAAGTTCATCCTCCCCACTATCCTTTTGGCCAATTCGTTCCAAAAAATTCTCCCATTCATCTGAAATAGGCAACAGAAAATGCAAATGATGACACAGGCAAAAAAAAACTACATTCCGGGCCTGCATAAAGTTTTCAACTTTATATAAGCACATTTTTATAAAATCGACAGCAAAAAGAATGTGTAAGTTTACTGCACATACTCAATAAACTAGATTAGTTCTGAACTATAAGAAACAAGAAGAATATGTGATGTCGACCATTTGGTTAAGATGATTTCCTCAGCTAAACTCATGCCATTCAACAGTGATGCTTGAAATGATGAAGATATAAACTTAAAATTTTTGTTCAGTTTCTTTTATCCTTAAGTCTCACAGCCAAAAACCCTCTCTGATATTATGCCCCTCTGAACCTCATAATGCATCTGAAGTAATGGCTCTCTCAGCAAGAAAAATAGATCCAACCAGCATTCACATTTTTCCAAGCACATGTGTGAAGAGTAAAAACTTCCGCTGAAAATAACACTAAAATCTAAATCGTAATTGAACCAGGGAATAATGTAAAACAACTGGCCGGCTGAGTGTGATTGAGTAGCAGAGCAGCTGCAAACACTTTTCATCTCCACAGGAATAGTCACTGTTAGAATGAATAAATTATTGAAATGAAAATTAGCGAAGTAACTAGTCTAACAGCAGCGGTTCTGAGATCTGACAAAAACATGAGTAACGGAAGTCTCTTAAAAGGTTTTTAAGTGTTTGTCAATTCACTTCAACAGAAACATATACCGCAAGAGTGGTAAAAGTACCCACAACACCTGTCTGCGGGTGGGTAAGTGTAAACAGAAAATAATCATTGAGACAATTTGTTTCGCTAATAGCAAATGCCTGAAAAGCATTTTGCCTAACGAGGTCTAGCAGGTAAAAAAAGAAAAATACTGCCAAAGTAGAAGAATAGAAACCATCTATGCAAACACTTCTGAAGTATTAAGATAAAATATTCCTGGATGTTTGTACACTGATAAACATTTATTCAAAGGAACAATCAGTTTGATAGGCATACTTAACAATGCTTCATTGACTTGCAGAAAAATGTAAAATACAAACCACTTAAAATAAGCAAAAGATGAGATACAACAATCAATCAAAGATGAGGGATACCCGGAAATATTTTTTGGAGATAGAAAAGAGTTGATATTCCATCCTCATTTTCAACCCGCAACTCAGAGTTACTGTAAAGCACTGTCTCGCTGTAGTATGGGGTGAAGACACTATCCGGAGCAAATACAGAGTACAAATAACAAATTTTTAGAGAATTATTGGGAAAACATGAGAATCAATCACTACAACAAGTAATAATATACCAGAATGGTATCATTTCGCAGACTGGTTTAGCTGGTGGCATGTCCATAAACAATGAGTTTGTGAAAAACTCCAACCTTCTTCTTGCTTCAAGATTCTTTGGTATATTAGCTGCAGAATCCTTTACAGTAAGAAGTAGATGCAACCTCTTCACCTGCTCATTCTGTTGCCAGTAAAAGGATTAGACAACAGCAGCAACTATATGAAGTTTGAAATAAAATTAACATCTAATAAGCTTACAATTTCAGGATCCTTCGGCCACTCTATCTTAGAAAAGAGGCGCCCCTCATTTCTTGCTCTAGCTAATATATTCCATGTATCAAGCTGCTCCCTGGGAAACAAATTAATTATCTCACACTACCATCCAGCCCGTGTGAGCAAAAATTGTCTATTCAATTTACCTCAAATCAGGTGACAGCAGCTCGTGTGTAACAACATCATATAAATCAAACACGGCATTAGCAGCACCTTTTGCAAGGCCAGGAGTTTCTTTTTGAGTCTGACACAATATACAAGTTATTATAGTGACAAATGGAAATGAACATGACATTTTATCATGAATTATACTTGTTATACAAATATTGCATGCTTTCATCAAGTTTCAAGTTGCAGAAAAAATAAAGTCAAAGAATATTCCAAGAACAAGCCATTTTGCTGTATTGAGTCCAATATAAGAATTTTGTAATCAATGCAGACTAATAAGACAAACAAAGCTAACAATAAAAAACATAGGAAAGGAATGAAACACAAAGCCAGAGTACCAAATGGTAGCACCAGCAAGACCAAGTAAAATAATGAAACAGGCTAAGAGAAACCGTTCAGCGTGAATGAGGAGTTTACTTGAAGTGGCAGAAAATTAGGGGAGGAAATTATGTCCTGATGCTACATCCATAGGGGAAAACAGTAATAATAAAAGGAAGCCAAGCATATTGAAAAATACTCTTAAAAGGGTAAAGCACGAGAAGCGCAACTGACTGTAGCACAAAGAAATTACACGTGCAAAACAGAAAACACCAAATGAAATAAATTCTAGAATCTAAAAGTTACATTATTTTCGATACGAGGAAATTCCAAAAATTTCACTGTTCCCAATTTTTCATCGGACTTTAAAGCTTCAAGCATCACAAATTACAAGGTAAAGATTTATAAGGACTACCGATATTTTCAATGCTTCAAAAGAAAAATAAATTACTGAAAACTGGCTGTTGAATATAAATCATAAACAATGTAAATGTGCATAACCTATACAACCAAGTGAGATTGCAAAATCAGTTTCACAGGAATAAACACAGTCTCAAATCTTTCCACCATTCATCTCCCTCTCTTTTATATTTTCATTTACTTCACTAGATTACTATTTCATTTTTCATCTTTGAAGGTAAATTGTAGGTCAGAAGCAGTGCAGTTGTCGAAACTCCTCAACTGACATCCGGTCACATTTCAAGAACCGACAGTATAAATTTTTCAAAAATGAGAACCAGATTTATTTTTAAAATGATTAGCAGTTCTGATCGATAAAAGAAAAGGTTACCAGTAGCCCAGTCAAAGCTGTAAATCTTGACAGCACTACTGGAAGCTTTTTAAGAGACAGAGTAATGACAAGTGACCCCTCTGATATACTGCCGTTGATCTCACGAAATATTCTTTCGACCCTGTCATGAAACAAATAAGCACAAAGAAGTTAATATCAGAACAGAACATCTTCTCTTCCTAAAAACAATATAGGACAGCAAAAGTTTATTCCTTTATTCAGAGAATAAAGACATCATACCAAAGTCTTCCTTCTCCATCAACTAAAGAGTGCAAAATTTTTTCTATGCTGTAGTAACACTCCTGAACGGCATATGCCATGTACTCATCCTTGCGAATTCTGCTCCAAAGGTCCGCTTGTGTGTCCTTACAATCCAGAGCTAAATCTATTGCCAACAAGATCTGCAAAATAAGATTTGTCAGGAACCACAAAAATATATGGAACAAACGCTGAATTCTTCAGGCAACCAAGACAAGAAGAAAAGTTAACGATATAGTACCTTACTGCTAAGAAGAAAAAGTGGCCACTGGACTAATTTCAGACTTCCAGCATTGCTCGGCATAGAAAGTAAGTCCATCTCCCTTAAAAGTGATTGAAGAAGAGGCACAAAATAGAAGCAACAAGAATGTTCACCGAAGGGAAGGGAAGCAAGGGAAAAACAATAATCAACCTAGTACAACATAGCCTTTTACCTGTTACTAATATAATCTTCTTCACGCAAACATTTGATGATCTCATTCCAAAAGGGGGAAAATAAGGCTGCATAGGTCTTGTTATTGTCATGAGAAGTCTGGGAACCAAGCATTATCACAATCAGAAAAAAATAATAATAAATCAATAATAACAGTATGTTTACAGATAATAAACACTACTCACAAGTAAAACGACAAATATACATATAATGGTGAAATTGTTGTATTTATCATTGGAATATTTAAATTATATTTATGTAAGCTCATGCTAATCCGTCAAACAAATTTATCATTGCAATCATTTGAATTATATTTATGCAGAGCTATCTTGTATACTACTGATAATCCATCACGCACAAATAAATCACTGCCCCATTCTCATGAGATGACAATGGTACTCTGTCCAAAATAGTTCAGCACACTAAAGATCAACTACAGCCATGCAAGAAGTTGGAAAAGCCAAATACAAGTCTGCAGGTGTATTTGTAAAACCTCACACCAAAATAAGGAAAACAAATTAGCAGCAAACTAAACAAAATAGTTGACTTTGATATACGGATATGGCACCAGAGAAGATTCAACATAAAAGATAACAGGTAAAGGTTCCAAGAATTAACTAACCTGTGATGATTGTCTATCAAGCCTACAAACCATGATTATTAAAATGTCAGTGGAATAGGTAATAAATAATGATACCACTGTAACACATCCACGCATATAAAACTAATCAATCCATATATTAACCTTCTAATCTGCGGTGAGACAAGGTTCTTGACAAAGGCTTCTGGAAAGCTCTCAAATCGTTTGTGGACCATTTCAATTGAACGAATCTGCAAAAAGAATCATTCAAAGCAAACAAGCAAAAGAGTTACCAATGTCAGTAAAATATAGAGATTAAATTAGCACCAGTAAACTAGTACTTATACAGAAAGCGCACTACTTCAATAGATTTAAAAAAAATGAATGAATTAAGCCCTTGTTTGAGCCCCAATTTGGGGAAAAAATGTGTTTTGGAATAGTGAATTTTGGAGAATGTGTGGTTAAAATAAGGAAAAGTTTTCAGTTAACGTGTAAAATTATTTTATTAGAGAACGTGTAGTTGAAAATAAGTTTTGAAAAAATGAGTTTTTGACAAAATGGGGCTCAAACAAGGGTTAATTATAGCTGGCACAGAATCATATTGATACCTCCCCTAGGCGAGCCCTAGCACCCATCACAGCACCATAAATTGCAGATAAGAGTGTATACCATATGTGAATGTCCATAAGATAAATCTGTAGTCTCAGATAGATGTGGAGAGAGAAATATCAATCGAAATAGACAGTAAAACAAAACGCTAATTACATAATGAAAATGAAAAATGAAAAAAATAAAAAAACGAGCGAGACCCTAAGTGCCAGTTCATGAATACCAATATTCATTTGGCATAGAAAGCCTTATTGACAGCCTCGGGAGAAAGAGATGTTCCTAATAATGTCCAGGAAACGGTGAATCTTTAGTTGTTGTTAGGCAGCCAGGAGCACTAGAAGTATTATTCTCACCCAATATTTGGAGTTCAATGTCTTCTACGAAGCTAATGATTAATCTCAAGCGGTCCACCAAATCAGTTAGTGGACCACGAAGAAGTGCCCATGTGCTGGAAAATTAACTTCAGTGAAACATTAAGGCATTTCAAGGATATTTCAGACATGGAACTTGTACTGATGAGATGGAATGTACTTTATAGAGAATAAGAATTTCCAGGCTTTAGGGTTAAGAATTACACACTGCAGCTTACATGAGTTGTGAAACCTGCCTATCATTGACACTTAAAATTTTCCACCAACTAAAAGATAGTAGTTATGGACTAAAGCGCAAAACAAAAAGTTTTTATACATGTATCTGAGTAGTTACACTTGAATTTATCAGTTTCAACTGCCATTTATATGTCGCCGGGGAGTTTCTGATAAAACACTCAAAACAAATTCTACACTAAAAGTCTTAGTTTTCAACAGACCAATTCTATACTGCACCAAGATGCATGAGGCAAATAGATACAAATACTCACAGCCACAACAGGCGCCCACAGACTAACTATAGTCAACACATTGTTATTATCTGCAGGAAAGAAGTAACAAGAAAGCATCAGACTTGACAAGAGGTCATTACCAAATCTAAAGAAAAACAAAGCAACAAAGTGAGTGTATAAATTTTCCTTTGAGCGAAAGGTCAGAGAGAAGGAACTCTTATCTTTTAAGCTTAAACTTTAATCTTTTAATGAGGTGTAATAGCATATTAATTCTGCATGTGAGTACAGAAATACAGTACAAAAAAATGTTGAAATTTCTGTCAAAGTAACCTTCGGGTTTGTGAAACTTTTCAAAATTAAGGGTAAAAGAAACATAGAAAGTAAATAAACTTACTCTTTGATATGAGATCATGCCATGAGTACGTCAATGATGGAAGTTCAACAATTATGTTGGTCGGCTCAACTAATGGTTTAATCTGCATTTATAACCATTACTAATATTACTGTTTCTGATTGAACAGAGAAGGTTAATGCTATATATAACAGAAATATATGTTATTGTGACTTGCCTGAAGAAAGTAGGCAAATGTGAATTTGCAAACGAGGATCACCAACCAGAAGAACACATAGCTGCAGTAGTGGAAAGTAAAAATGAAAATATTAGATAGCTATTGTGGTAGTAGGTATACAAACATAAGACTGCTAAAAATACAACTGAGTCGGTTAAAATTCAAGCAACTAGATAACAAAATAAGATTTCCAAAGTCTTATCATTCAAATAATATAAATCATCTGAAGTTGGATTCTACTGGAACATATATCAATATGTTGAAAAGGATCACATCATATGTAACAATTCAATAATTTGGATAAGATGCATTTTTACAACACACAGTTTGTTAATCTTTTATGTATTTTCCTCATTCCTATTGCTTTAAACTTTGACCGACTTCATTCACAAGGGATTGGCAATTCTAACCAACTTGAGACAATGAATATGACATTATTATCCACCAACATGTATTACTGTGAGTGTGAGCGCGCTGGTCTACAATACATTTAGCAGATAATAATTATGATTTCATATTGGAAAGCCTACTACTGGTATAGAAATATCTCAAGTTTTTAATCATGCTTGGTTAAATCCAATGTGACCAAACAGATTTATAATTGAGAAATCAAACAAAATTAAGATAATCTCCTTAGCCTCTCATGTATCATCCATAAAACGTTAATGGGCAACATTCTTTATAATTGAACGAAAACATAAGAAAGCATTAAAGTGAAACAATGAAATATCATGCTTCTTATAGAATAAATACTTTCTCAATCACCATTTCAAAGAACAATGCTTGATAATCTTATTAGAATCTCCTCAAAATAAAATTCCTTTCAGGTTATATTTACTGGAAAAAACAATAATCATGCGAAACATGAGAAGTTCCATCTAAAACAAATAAAAACAGGTATAAACCTACTCTCAAGAATTTTTCAGTTGGACAGAACACCAGAATCTTTTCAAGAAAATGAAATCAAACCTTATATAGTCAGTAGTCTTTTCGACAAGCCCTCTGCCGACAAAATAGCGTTCCTGAAAACAATCACAAAATTTACCAAACGGAAACTTTAAAAATGATAAATGGACACAATGCAGAACAAGGAGAATATACCTGATAAATCCACTTGAAAAATTGGAGAAATGATTGATCAGACATTTCAGAGAGCCGGTGACATGCTGGGAATTTAAGAAGAAAGGCGAAAACTAAGCGTAGACCAGCATATACACCCAACACAAGGACATAAATTCGGAAATAGAATGAATCTGAGGTGTTCTTATTCCTTTCCTCCAAAACTTTCCTGAAACTCATTGTGTTATCATGTTATAAACTACATTAGATGCTAATCCATTATGATACAAATGAAATGAAGAGAATAAAACTTACATATAGACATAGAGCACGAAAACGGAACTCAATCCACACCAAAAGAACCTGATAACAAGCCTTGATATGGCCATGCCTCTCATAGTAGTGTAAGCCCCAAACATTAGGACAACATCCAAACAACCTAAATAAGAAGCAACAAGACCAAGTGAACTAAAACGAAAAATAAGGCAGAATATATATGAAATAAGTAATCAGACAAGGTAGCAAAAAGAGAGTGATGCAGCGGATAAACAGCTTACTCTCCACAAAATTCATGACAGCAAACGTCGGGCCAATGCTAAGCAGTGTTTTGAAAGTATTGAGATTAAGTTTTCCATGGTTGAAAGCAATGATAGCAAGAGCCTGAGAATCAGATAGACTTGAAGAGGTTAACTGCATACAGAGCAGCATAATATCTGACATTTGATATAGAGCAATAAATGGAAACAAACAATTACCTGAAACATTACTATCAAAAAGATCCACATACGGTGAAAGCTTCGATATAAGTGAAGAAAAGTCCGATGCTCAACAAATGAACTCTTACCAGTCTGCCATGTATAAAGAACAAAAGGAGATGCTTCAAGTTTCATAAACCATTTAATCAGATATTCAACATCCAACAATGTTTATTCAGAAAGATAACATCTTAAGAACTATAACAAATTAGTAATCACCATACAACTGAATATGAATATATAGAAGAAACCATAATCAAAACCAACCCTTTTTCCTTTTCTAGGCTTCCGCAGAAATGATGAATCCCTTTTCATAGGCCAATTCAACTCAAAGCAACCAGGTGTCCTACAACATTCGAACAGAGTTACGTGACAACAAAATATTCCACAAAAGCAAAAAATAGTAGCAAATTTAATTAACTGACCAGAAATATTCATTAAAATCATCATAATTCCTCCACTCTGAGTGGGCAGCTTTCCCATTATTGTTCCTGGCAGCTTCCTAGAGACACAAAAAACATTGAGAGACAGGCGACAAAGAGAAAGAAAGTAATATTGAGTATTAAATTCAGTTTTAGAAGTTTAAGGAGAAACTTTGCAAGTTGTAAAGTCAGTTAAATCTATGTAATAGCAGGAAAACTCGAACACGGAAGTAGAAGACAGATTTAGCACTTTTTACTCAAGCTAAAGTGAAAACAAAGCAAAGGAGCACGAGGAGCACGAGGATAAATCCATGAGCATTTTATATTATGATGCACTTCGCATTTGAAGTGTTAAGGCAAAATAAAATTTTAGTCACAGCATTCATAAAATTGTCAGAGACTCAGAAATACTTAAATAGAAAAGGTACTCACTGCTGCCAATGTCTCATATATGGGACTGATGATTTGTTCTAGAAAGGAGGTAGAACCATTTTCAGCTGTACAACTTGCAGCACGAGTAGCCTCTCCGTGATCCAAAATTGCATCTAATTCCCTTGCCATCTGAACAAGAAATGTTAACGTCAATGGCTAAAGGATTGAACAAAAAATATCTAAATATCCTACGAATTCCACGCCCACCAAAAAAAAATCATAAAAGATGCTAAGCCAGGGGGAATCAAATAAAATGCATTGAAAACTTGATCAATTAGAAATTCCATTTATCAACATATAAACCATAAGCAATTTCTAATGACAGTAACAGATTGGACAATAAGTAAATCAGCTTTGGTAGTTGGCAAAAAACCAAAAGACAAAAAATTTGAAATCTACTTCAGGAAGTCACAACATTAAATTTTTTATATCTAGAATAGCACACTGATATTTGATTAAATTTGTTAAAATCTCGAATAGATAGATTATGATCCGCCATGACAACCTTCAAAGATATTCCAAGACCCATGGTGACAGCAAAGATAAACATCTGTCTCCACTGGCTTTTATTCGAAGTATCAATGATAACAAGTTCATTAATTTTCTTTCTTGGTAAAAAAAGATCTTTTTTTAAATATTATCCAACCATAACAGCAATATTCAAACCACAGAGCTATCTAACCAAGATTCCATTATTCTTCATAGCAAGCTTTGCACTTAGCAACTTGTATTTTACATCAATCTCAAAACTACAGGCAATAAAATCAATAAAGGAGAAGGACATACAATCAGAACATAAGAAAATTAAAATACCGAAGCATCACAAATAAAGATTTGTAGAACTCCAAATAGAAAATTTTGACCTGATCCGTAAACAGGACATAAAGTGCTAAAAACCCATAGACTTACAAAGTGGAAGATATAGCATAGACACTCAGGAAGAAAACGGACATTGGCAGCTTCACCCCATATACAGAAGTACAGAGAAATTAGAAAAAGCTTCCTTTCCCTGTTAATAGCTTCCAAACTGTTGAGACAGATTCCAAAAGATAATTAGTACACATTGTTGATCAATTAATTAAAAAAAAAAAAACAGCAGCAAAATGCAGAAGTTACCTATTCCATACAAGGCGTATCCTAAGGTATCTACACCATTTGATGTAATTATCTAGAACCTTCAAGAAGACCTGCCTTATAGCCTTCTCATCTAATTTCTGCAACACGAAAAAATTAAAGCTGATTTGCTATAATATAGAATTGCAGTGATATAACAATGACTTTGTGCACACACATAAAACGCCAGTAAGAAGCAAAACTAACTGTGCCACTCACTGGATCAGCCTCAACAGGTATGCCAAGTTGTGATTGTGCATTGCCTAACATGAGAACGACATTCTCACGCTGGTTCTTTATGTTGTCTTTCTGGAATGACGAATATCAATGATATCAACCAAAATAAGAACATGAAATAAAAAAAACATGAAAACAGAGAAAAAACACCAAGGGACATGCTGGTCAATATTGCACGTAATATATAAGCTGATAAAATAGTTCCAACTTCAAACACAACTGTGCATATGCTTAAAACAATGCATTTTTCTATTCGCTACGAGCATTGACTTAAACATTTTCATACTATAGAAGAAATGTGAAACTGATAGAAATAAAGAGTAACACTTGAGCAACAAGAGAATAGAACCCCTAAAATTAGAAGTGCATGACGGAAAAGTGTGTTGCTTTAAATAAGACCATCCATTGCACCCTTGTTCTTCATTCCATTGAAGATATAAATATAAACTAAATAAATTCCCGACAAGTATCATCTTACACTTTTAGATGAGGTATAAAGAATTGAGACTGCAAGTCCTTTCACAACTATAGACCCTAACTTCTTAATAAATATTTTTAAAAAGAGAGAGAGAAGGAATATCAGAGGCTATATAATATCATTAAAACAAGTGCATGTCATTGTCAACTGTTAAATAGGAGCATAATTACACTGCCAACATATAGTTTGCCAATCATGCAGTTAAATACAGCTTTATGTTTTTCTCCTAACAAAATAAAACCAGAGGCCCCCCAACAGAAACTAAAAAGAAACACCAAAGAGAGATAGCATGCCAAAATTATTTAAAACTCATAAATGCTTTCTCACTCTCTTTATCCTTGACTCAAGCTAATCCGGTTATACAATGCTACCTGATCCATCGCTTGCTGTTTCTTTTTCGAAATGCATAAAACAACGTGCACTCAACACATCCGTCGACAGGATATTAGAGGTTAAAGTAATACTTCCATATTCATAGTAAGTTTCATGATGAATTAATTATTATTTGTTTTTACCATAAATATTAATTCATTAGCAACTCCACCTGTTCCATTTTTCTCTCGATCTAACACGAGCAGTCCTGACGTAGATAAAGGTGGAGGATTGTGCTGGGTGGTCTAATATCCAGAGTAAACAATGGGTTTCCGTTATCCATTAAGACTACTGGAGCGGTACGAGAACGTAAAAAGGACTTCTGATATCTACAGTAAACTATCGGTTTCTTTAAAGCGATACGAGGGAAAAGGACTTCCATGTGGATCCAGTTATCAAAGGGTGAGGTGAATGGTACTGTTTCTTCAGATGTACTGCTGTGTTTTAGAATGAAATGCTAAAATTCAATACATTGATGTAATCAATCATATAAAAAGGGTTTGTGACAAAGAAAGTATCCAAAATAAATGCTATGTTGAGCCCTGAGGACCAAATTTTTCCTAATATCAGAACCAAAATGTGTCAATAGTTCATCATTGAAGCCATGGCAATAACAATTAATATATTTGAGAGCTGATGCAGCTAAAGCCTAAAAGCCCCCTTCATGGTCAATTTGTTAGCATGGGCACCTTCCACCTAGAAAAGTATCCACTACTTTCTCTCTCTTAAGCCTCTGAGCTATTGGACTTCGTCAAAAAGACTGCAATCACAGTTTAACAGCCACTCACAAGATCACCAAGATTTTTGACTTGGCTGCCAAAGGTAGCGTTTCCCAGCTTATAAAAGGTGAACAGATGATAACGAAGGGAGACAACGTCCTAACTATATTATGAAACAAACTACCATTTCATTTATCATATCACTCGAGGATTCATTACTACTATAGGTAAGGCAAGAGATAACTTATGACTTAGGCATGGGATTAGCTTTCCCTTTTGTGTCTATTAATAGCCTCGAGCCACAGACACCAACAGCAGTGAGATCCTGGCGTAGAAAAAGAGGAGAGTAGGTGACTTAAGTTGTAGTAAGCATTGAAAAGAGAAAAAAATCCCATTTTCCTTATCAAATCAACCATAATACTCGCTGAAGGCTGAGTTAGGAGGTCATTACAAAATCTAAATGACAATAGTTCAGATACATTAGATAGATTATTTATAGAGGATAAGATTTAGAGATGAAGTTACTCAAAGCATTAGCACTGGTTGGGCAAAGTTGAAGAGTACATTTATATTTGTGTCATTGACAAAGTCCTATTGATTAAAAGGTAAAATCTTAGGACTGCTATAAGACGGTGTTAAATTAAACAACACGATAACCTTTTTAGACAAATTGATGTTATATTCGACCCTATGTTATGCTATTAAGCCAAGCGATCTTATATTGGGCAATTAAAAAAAAAAATTACAAGATCAAACCTATGTCCCTTAAGGAATGATATGAGGAAAAAAAAAGTGAGGGAAAAATATTAATATAAATAAAAATGAAGTAGAACCATCTACGAATTAAATTATAGCATCAGTGACAATACTGAGATGAAATTGCATTGAAACAAGGTGAAAACACAATAAAAAGGGGATTCTAAAATCAAATGATAATAATTGTGTAAAAACTGATTGCGATGGCTTTGGCACCAAGGACATAACATATATAACACTTACAAAAAGTGATAGGACTGGTATAAATGGTAAGCTTAGAGGAAGGTTGCCTAAAAATCATGTGGCGCGAGTTAATTAAAAGCAGATGAAAATTCATAGGTAACTTCCGATATAGCTCATAGTGGATTAGAGTGGAGAAAGAGAACCCATGTAACCACCTCAAAAGTTTAAATAAATTTGAGATCAATGAGTCAAGTCCTACATTGCAGTTTTATTTGATTAATTAATTCTAATTCTCCACCTCCTCTATGCGGATTAGAGCGGAAAAAGAGAATCCATGTAACCACATTAAAAGTTTAGATAAATATGAGATCAATGAGTCAAGTCCTACATTGCAGTTTTATTAGATTAATTAATTAATTCTAATTCTCCATCTCCTCCATGGCTTCTGCATAAAACAAAATTCTTCTAAGATATATCCTTTAAACCTTTAACAATTTTTGACTAATCTGACCTTTCTTTAATGTATGAGCATGCAACTGATGCGGATGTTTCATGGTATGCAATCCATTTAACAGGAAAAGGAGCTCTCCACATTTTGTGAATCTCAATGCTGAAGCATAGAAATCTTTTTAATTTAATCTTCAACCCAAATTTAAAAAAAAAAAAAAATGAAACATGCATGTACAGAAAGTTTTAAGAAATACTTAAAATGAAATTGCACACCCAGTTTCTCCCAATATTTTGTTTATCAAGCTACATTTTTCACTTCATCTATTTTCTCTGTCTTGTATTGGTGGAAACGTGAAGTTTCTGTGGAAATGTTTAGGGCTGTATGTATCCTTTTTCTTATATTTTCTTTAAGGGTATCAGGTCCGTTTGACATTAGGAAAGATAAGGAAAAAGAATAAGATTCTTGCGTGAGAGCACTTATCAAAGTTTCATATTGAATCTAGTAAAAAATAAAGAACGATGATTTCTATCAGTTTCTCCACAAGCACATAAATATTCATGCCAACAAAGATGGAGTTTAGGAGCGAGCTGGAGGTAAAAGAAAAAAAAAACCTGAAAACCAAACACGTATTCTAAAAGGTCAAACATATCCAGATCCCGTCGTTCAGAAATTTCAAAATCCTCCGGAAGCCGAGGAAACTGTTCATTATATCTGATTGCTGATATTGCACCCTTGACCTGCAAAAATTGTCAGAAATAAATTTGTATAAATATAGAATGCTGATATTCCAATGCAGCCTAGTTCCATTGCTGAAATGAAATTGAAAATAAAAATTCTCTAGATAATCATTTCAAACTAAATAGTATACACGCCCTTGTAGAGAACAACTATCACCCTTTACTGGAACGTGCTTCAATATTGCAGGAATAAAAACAAGAAACTTTGTTTACATAAAGGGTTTGTGCATTAACTTACTTCTGGAAAATACCCGATCGCATTGGTATAAGATGGTGCTTCCAGAGGGACAATATTATATGTGAGTTCTGATGATAAAGTTGCATCCGACTTTTTGATCCTTCTTAACTGAAATACCACAAAAGTAATCCCAAAGGAAATAGGTTATCAGTCAAACAGTTTGTACACATCACGGCTATTCAGATCTGTTATCTGAGATACATGCAAGAACTTTGCAACAGATAAATAAATCAATTGTCAAAGGTTAAATGCCAATACAGAAATGAGCTAGAGACAACAAAGCCCCTGTTTGGGTTCCATTATTTCCAAAATACATTTTTTCAAAAATTATTTTCAACCAAATATTCTTCTATAAAATAATAATACACGTAAACCCAAAATTTTTTCCATATCTTTTAACCACACATTCTCCAAAAAATCATTATTCCAAAATACATTTTCTCCTAAAATCAAATTAAAATGGAGCCCAAACATGGGCAAAGTGTAATTCATTGTTCATTGCACGAAGTAAAGTCATGGCCAAAAATAGGGGAATTTACCTCATCCATGATAAGCCTGCCCACACCATCAGGAGCTGCACCTTCACTGAGTGCCTCCATCACCTCAACCAAAGCCCTCAGGATTGTGAACACCCTTTTCACTTCCGAGAATCTGAATCCGAGATAAAACAGGTACACATGGAAAAAAAAAAACTGGTTAGGTCCTTTTTATACAACAATCTACTAGGTAAGATCCAAACAAGGAATACAAGAAGCGGCAGTGCTGGACTGGATCTGATGGACAGGGAAAATGGATTCATGCCACCTATATTTATTTATTGGGAATATGTGTTTAGCTAGTACTTTTTTTATATTCACCAATTACTATGAATAGACTTCTCACAACAATGACAATAGTATCAGAAATGTGTTAAATGTACAAAACAGAGGAAAGAGAAAGTAACACAAGAACATACTCTCCAATATTAGCACTAAAAGTTCCTGATTCACGCCATCTTTGCTCCTCTCTCTGGATTTCATCCACTCTATGACGTGTTTTATACTGTTGATAAAATTTCCACAAGCGTTCAACATCAAGATTGCGATCTATTCGAGCTCCATCTTTTTGGGCAAGTTTTTGCTGCAACAAAAAAAATCCACTCACATTTAAACTGCTTACAGAAAATAGCCAAGTTGTCAAAAGAAAACTAAGTGTATGTTCGGGAGAGATTATTTAAAGTGAAAAATGATTTTTGGAGATTGTGTTGTTTAAAAGATGGGGAAAAGTAATGGGTAACGTGCAAGATTATATTATTAGGAGACTGTGATTGAAAATGAGTTTGAGGAAAAATGACTATCATAAAAGTTGTGTCAAACAAACCCTAATTTTAATCGGTGGTCAAAAAAACCAGGTTACTAACACGGTTAACAAAATCAATGAAAAAAAGATATAAATAAGCCTCATTGCAGCACAAATAAAACAAGCAACACCTCTACGATTCATTCTGGCTCAGAACAAGTAAAGACAGAGTTATTATGTATCTGCATTGGTCGGTTTTAATTTATGTACACAAATTTGTGAGCGGATAATGTATGTACACACGTGTTACACCCCAGAGCAATTTATTTTAGCTAGAAAAAAATCAATTAAGCAAAGTCTAATTCTGTTAATGTACCTTGATTACAGACATTAACCCAGTCTTAAACTGGAGTACACCTCTACCATCGCTCTTGGGATCCAAATTTTGTGCCATAGTATAAGCCTGCTCACACACTGCGGCACAAAAAAATAGCTCAGAAACAAAGTTGAGTTTGACATTGTTGAAGCAGTACGATCATCATAGCCTATGTTTGGCCTCTATTTTTCCAAAAACTCATTTTATTCAAAACTCAACCCCTATTTGAGCCTCATTACCCACTAACTCTTTTTTTCGCATACTCATTTTCAACCACACATTCTATCAATAAAATAATTTGCACGTAAACCCAAATCTTTTTCTTACTTTTTAACCACACATTCACCGAAAAAAAAAAAATCACTATTATAAACCTCATNCATTAACCCAGTCTTAAACTGGAGTACACCTCTACCATCGCTCTTGGGATCCAAATTTTGTGCCATAGTATAAGCCTGCTCACACACTGCGGCACAAAAAAATAGCTCAGAAACAAAGTTGAGTTTGACATTGTTGAAGCAGTACGATCATCATAGCCTATGTTTGGCCTCTATTTTTCCAAAAACTCATTTTATTCAAAACTCAACCCCTATTTGAGCCTCATTACCCACTAACTCTTTTTTTCGCATACTCATTTTCAACCACACATTCTATCAATAAAATAATTTGCACGTAAACCCAAATCTTTTTCTTACTTTTTAACCACACATTCACCGAAAAAAAAAAAATCACTATTATAA
>CAIGRK010127413.1:0-20092 GCA_903798315.1 Fraxinus greggii
GTACTTCCTTGTTTACTGCTTTACGTCTTCATCATTAATTTTCACTGTAAGGGAAGTAATAGTTCCTTATTTATTGTTTTCATTATTTTCATGTAACCACGGTATTCCCCCACCACAAGTGAGGGCATATTAATAAAATCGGAGGTACCACCCTCCTTTAATAAAAAAAGTCTAGGAAGCTAGATTTTCCAACAGGGATCGTTCGATGAATCGCCCACTTACCTACATAGTGGATGGTTCATCCATTCAGAGGCTTCTTCCATGGCTTTTTGTCAATTATGAAGTGGTCCTCATTGTGATCCAACTCTTTATCGTAGCGTCCATGCTTCCCTATATACTACAACAAAAATAGTCATTTGCAACACTAAAAAGACAACATTTGTTGATAAATGTTGCTAAAAGGGTCTTTTGGCAACATTGTAGTAAGTGAATTTGCCATTGGTTAATATAAATGAGTTTTGGCAATGTTTTATAGAAAAATGTTGCGATAGACCCATTTTTCGTAATGTTTTAAAAACGTTAAGAAAGGCCTACGACAACTTTTTCGCAACGTTTTTTAAACGTTGCCGTATCTTTCTACTCTACGACAACACCTCGATTTGCAACACACGTCCAAACGTTGCCTTAGANGGGCTTTTGGCATCATTGTAGTAAGTGATTTTTCCATTGGTTTATATAAATGAGTTTTGGGTATGTTTTATAGAAAAATGTTGCGAAAGACGCATTTTTCGTAATGTTTTAAAAACGTTAAGAAAGGCCTACGACAACTTTTTCGCAACGTTTTTTAAACGTTGCCGTATCTTTCTACTCTACGACAACACCTCGATTTGCAACACACGTCCAAACGTTGCCTTAGACCTACGACAATGTTTTTTGAACGTTGCCATAGGCTGTTTTTGTTGTTGTGACAGTGGATGGTTCATCCATACAATGATTTCTCCCATAGTTATAAAACCTGGCTCGACCCGACCGATTGGGTCGGAAAATCGACGGCCCGGAACCTTGACCGGGCCGGGCATATTGAATTGATAGAAATGTACTTGATTCGGTAAAAATTGGATTTTGATTGAGTTAACCGACGATTTACCCAACCCGGTTGTCCATTTTGATTGGGTTTTGAAAATTTCTTACAAAATTTTTGGGTTCAAGAGAATTGAACCTTTGACCTCTAAGAAAAATAATGGATTCCTCACCACTTGAGCATAAAGTGCTTTAGTATTACTTGGGTACAATAACTTATATCTATCTAATGAATCATTTATAGTTTTTATAAAAATATTCTTTTAAAAGACTTTGGTCCAAACTTTAACATGACTTCTCCCATGGCTTTTTATACATGGGGGACATGTGTCATCCGCTTTAACTGAATCATGCGAATAGCTATTGAGCTATAGGAGTCTTATAAGTAGACTCAGATAGATGAGGTCTTAAGCTAGGCTTGACGATAGTGAGAGACAAGGAATAAATATCTCGTGAAGCCTGGGATAAGCATCTGGTGAAGCGAGAAATAGACATCCAGAAAAAGGTTCTTGATCTATCAGAGTCTTAAAAGTGACCTCGAAAAGACGAGGTATTATAGCTAAACTCGAAATATCTCACGAAACCAGAAATAAGCATCAACGAGGTGGGAAATGAAAATCCCACGAATAGCTTTCGAACTATCGGAGTGTTATAAATTAGCCTTGGATAGACAAGGTCTTATAACTAGGCTCGACGATAGTAAGAGGTAAGGAATAAACATCTCGTGAAGCCAGGAATAACCATTTGGCGAGGCAGAGAATGAACATCTCGTGAATAACTCTCAAACTATCGGAATCTTACAAGCAAGCCTCAAATAGATGAGGCATATAGCTAGGCTCGATGATAGCGAGAGACAAAGAATAAACATATCGCGAAGCTAGGGAGAAGCATTTGACAAGATGGGAAATGGATATTCCGTGAATAACTCTCAAACTATCGGAGTCCTATAAGCTGGCCTCAGATAGATGAGGTCATATAGCTAAGCTCGATGATAGTTAGGGTGAGGAATAAACATCTCGAAAGCTAGGGAGAAGCATCTGGCTAGGTGGGAAATAGAAATCCTGTGAACAGCTCTCGAACAATCGAAATCTTACACGTGGCCTCGAATAGACAAAGTCTAATAGCTAGGCTCGACGATAATGAGAGGTGAGGAATAAACATCTCATGAAATTTGAAATAAGCATCTGGTGAGGCAGGGAATGCACATCCCGTTAATAGCTCTCGAACTATCAGAGTTTTATAAACTAGTATCGGATAGACAAGATCTTATAGTTAGGTCGACATAATGAGAGGCGATGAATAAATATATTGTGAATACAAGAATAAGCATATGTGAGACGGAGAATGAAAATCCCACGAATAACACTAGAACAACCGAAGTATTATAAGCTGACATTGGATAGATAAAGTTTTATAACTGGGCTCGACGATATTGAGAGACAATGAATAAACATCTTACGAAGCTAGGAATAAGCTTCTCGTTAGACAAGGAATGAACATCCCGCAAATAACTCTCGAACTATCTGAATCTTATAAACTGGCCTCAACTAGATGAAGTCTTATAGTTAAACTCGATGATAGTGAGAGGCGATGAATAAACACCTCGCAAAGTTAAGGACAAGCATCCGACGAGGAGTGGAATAGACATCTCGCGAATAGATCTCGAACTATCGAAGACGAGGTCTTATACCTAAGCTCGACGATAGTGAGAGGCAATGAATAAATATCTTGTGACGTCAAGGACAAGCATTTGGTAAGGAGTAGAATAGACATCTCGTGATTAGCTCTCAAACTATTGGAGTCTCATGCGCGGCCTCGGATAGATGAGGTCTTATAGCTAGGGTCGACAATAGTGAGAGATGAGGAATACGCATATCTCGAAACTAGGAATAAGCATCGGCGATGCGAGGAATGAATGTCCTGCGAATAACTCTCGAACTATTGGAGTCTTATAATCTTGCCTCATATAGACAAGGTCTTATTGCTTATGTCGATGAATAAACATATTGCGAATAACTCTCGAACTACGGAGTCTTATAAGCTGGATTCGGATACACGAGGTCCCATAGCTAGTCTCGGCGATAGTGAGGAATAAACATTTGGCGAATAACTCTCAAAATATCATAGTCTTATAAGCTTGCCTCGGATGGAAGAAGTCTTATAGTTTAGCTCGACGATAGTAAGATGCGAGGAATAAACATTACGCGAAGCCATGTATAAGCATTTGGCGAGAGGGAGATGAACATTCGTGAATAACTCTCGAACTATCGGAGTCTTATAAGCTGGCTCGGATACACGAGGCCTTATAGCTAGGCTCATTGATAGTAAAAGGTAAAAAATAATTATTTTGCGAAACTAGGAATAAGCTTTTGGCGAGGCGGGGACTGATCTTACTTCAAATAACTCTCGAACTATCGGTGTCTTATAAGCTGGTCTCGAATAGATAATGTCTTATAGCTAGGCTCAATGATAGTGAGAAGCAAAGAATAAATATCCCGTGAAGTTAGGAATAAGCATCTAGCGAAGTGGAAAATGAACGGATAGAAGAACTCTTATAGATAGGCTCGATGATAGTGAGAAACAAGGAATAAACATCTCATGAAACCAAGAATAAGCATCTAGCGAGACGGGGAATGACTATTTCGAGAATAACTCATGAACTTTCTGAGTTTTATAAGCTGGCCTCGGATAGACAAATCTCATAGCTAGGCTCGAAGATAGTGAGAAATAAACATCTCACAAATTTAGGAGTAAACATCTAGCGAGGTAGGGAAAGAACATCCGTGAATAACACTCGAACTATTGGAGTCTTATAAGTTGACCTCGAATAGACGAGGTCTTATAGACATGCCCGACAATAGTGAGAGGCGAGGAATAAACATCTTGCGAATGACTCTTGAAAAATCTTAGTCTTATAAGCGATGCTCAGATAGACGTGGTCTTTTAGCTTCGCTCGACAATAGTGATAGGAAAGGAATAAACATCTTGTGAACCCAGGAATAAACTTCTGGTGAGATGGGGAATAAACATTCACGAATAACTCTCAAACTATTGAATTCATATAAGTTGGCCTCGAATAGAAGAGGTCTTATAGTTAGTCTCGATGATAGTGAGAGGCAAGAATAAACATCTTGCAAATAACTCTCGAATTATCATACTCTTATAAGCGGGTATCATATAGACGAGGTCTATAGCTTAGCTTTACAATAGTGAGCGACAAGGAATAAACATCTCACAAAGCAAGGAATATGCTTCTGGCGAGGCGGGGAATGAACCTTCACCAATAACTCTCAAACTATCGGACTTTTATAAGGTGACCTTGGACAGACGAGGTCTTATAGCTAGGCTTGACGATAGTGAGAGACGAGGAATAAACATCCTGCAAATAGCTCTTGAACTATCGAAGTTTTATAAGTTGGCCTTGGATAGACTAGGTCTTTTAGCCTGGCTCAACGATAGTGAGAGGTGAGAGATAAACATCTTGTGAAGCCAAGAATACGCATCAGCGACTTGGGGAATAAACATCTCAGGAATAACTCTAAAAACTATCGGAGTTTTATAGCTTGCCTCGGATACATGAGATCTTATAGCTAGGCTCGACGATAGTGAGAGTCGAGGAATAAACATATTGTGAAGAACTCATGAACTATCAGAGTCTTCTAAGCTGGCCTTAGATACACGAGGTCTTATAACTAGGCTTGCTGATAGTGAGAGATGAGGAATAAAAACTCGTGAAGCCAAGAATAAGCATATGGCAAGGCGGGGAATGACATCTCGTGAATTACTCTTGAACTATCGAAGCCTTGTAAGCTGGACTCGAATAGACGATGTTTTATAGCTAGACTAGAAGATAGTGAGAGCGAGAAATAAACATCTTACAAAACTAGGAATAAGTATCTGGCGAGGTGGGGAATGGATATCCCATGAATAACTCTCAAACTAGGGGAGGCCTCGGATAGACGAGGTTTTATCACTAGGCTCAATGATAATGAGAGGTAAGGAATAAATATCTTCCGAAGTAAGGAATAAGCATATGGCGAGGCGGGAAATGAACATTCTGTGAATAATTCTCGAACTATAAGAGTCTTATAAATTGGTATGAGGTCTTATAACTATGCTCGATGATAGTGAGAAGCAAGGAACGAACATCTCGCGAAATCAGGAATAAACATTTGGCAAGATAGGGAATGAACATTCCGCGAATAACTCTCGAACTATCGGAGTCTTAAAAATTGGCCTCGGATAGAATATGTATCTTAGCTAGGCTCAACAATATTGAGAGGTAAATGAATAAGCATCGGAGAGGTAGGGAATGATCATCTGTGAATAACTATCGAACTATCGGAGTCTTATAAGCTGGACTCGGATAGACATAAGCTGGACTCGGATAGACGAAGTCTTATAGCCTGGCTCGATGATAGTGAGAATAAACATCTCACGAAACCATGAATAAGAACTGGTGAGGGAGATTGAATGTCCTTCGAAAAATTCCCAACTAACGAAGTTTTATAAGCTGCAATTGCATAGACGAGGTCTTATAGCTAGGCTCGACGATAGTGAGAGGTGAGAAATAAACATCTTGTGATGCCAGAAATAAGCTTCAGGTAGGACGTGGAATGAACATCAGCGAATAACTCTCGAACTATCAAAGTCTTATAAGCTTACATCAGATAGATGAGGTCTTATAGCTAGGTTCGACGATAATAAAAATCAAGGAATAAGTATCTCCAAAGTCAGGAATAAGCATTTGGCGAGATGGGGGATAAACATCCCCCAAATAACTATTAGAGCCTTATAAGTAGGCATCGAATAGACGAGGTCTCAGCGCTAGACTATATGATTTTGAGAGGTGAGGAATAAATATCTCATGAAGCCGGGAATAAGCATATGTTGAGGTGGAGAATGAAAAACCTGCAAATAAATCTCAAACTATGGGAGTCTTACAAGCTGGTCTCGGATATACTAGTTCTTATAACTAGGCTCGACAATAATGAGAGATAAGGAATAAATAGCTATCAAAGCTAGGAATAAGCATCTGACGCGGTGGGAAATGAACATTCCACAAATAACTTTCGAACTATCGGAGTCTTATAAACTAGCATCGAATAGACGAAGTCTTATAGCTAGGCTTGACGATAGTGAAAAGTAAGGAATATAGATCTCGCGAAGTCAGGAATAAGCATTATACGAGACGGGGAAAGAACATTCCGCGAATAACTCTTAAACCATCAGAGTCTTATAAGTTGGCCTCAGATAGACTAGGTCTCATAGCCTGACTCAACGATAATGAGAGGTAAGGAATAAACATCTCACGAAACCAAATATAAGCATTTGGTGAGGCGGGGAATGAAGCCCTACAAATAACTCTCGAACTAGTAGAGTCTTATAAGCTAGCCTTGAGTAGACGAGGTCTTATAGCTTGACTCGACGATAGTGAAAGACGATAAATAAACATCTTGCAAAGCTAGGAATAAGCATCTGGTGAGGTGGGGAATAAATATACCATGAATATCTCTCGAACTATCGGAGTTTTATAAGCAGACCTTGGATAGATGAGGTTTTATAGTTAAGCTCGACGATAGTGAGAGGCGATGAGTAAACATCTCGCAAAGCTAGGAATCGGCATCTTACTAGGCAAGGAATGAATATTACACGAATAACTCTCAAACTATTGGAGTCCTTTAAGCTTGCCTTGGATATAAGAAGTCTTATAACTAAGCTCTATGATAGTGAAAGGCGAGGAATAAATATCTCACGAAGTCAAAGATAAACATCTGCCGAAGCGTAGAATAAAAATCCCGCGAATAGGTCTCGAACTATCAGAGCATCATATGCAACCTTGGATAGATGAGGTCTTATAGTTAGGCTCAACGGTAATGAGAGCAGGAAAAAAATATTGCAAATCTAGGAATAAGTGTTTGATGAGGCGGGGATTGAACGTCCCGCGAATAACTCTTGAACTATCAAAGACTTATAAATTTGCCTCAAATACACGAGGTCTTATGCCTGGGCTCGACGATAGTGAGAGACGTGGAGTAAACATATCACAAATAACCCTCGCACTATCGGAGTCTTATAAGCTACATCGGATACACGAGATCCTATAGCTAGGCTTGACGATAGTGAGAGGTGAGGAATGAACATCTTGTAAAGCCAGGAATACACATCAGCAATACGGGGAATGAACATCCTATGAATAACTCTCGAACTAATGGAGTCTTATAAGTTGGCTTTGAATAGATGAGGTCTTATAGCTTGACTCGACACTAGTGAGAGACGAAAAAGAGGTAGGGAATAAACATCCCGTGAATAGCTCTTAAACTATCGGAGTTTTAAAAGCTGATCTTGGATAGACAAGGTCTTATAGATAAGATCAACGATAGTGAGAGGCGAGGAATAAACATCTCGTCAAGCTAGAAATAAGCATCGGGTGAGACGAGGAATGAACGTCTCACGAATAACTCTCGAACTATCAAAGTCTTATAAGCTGGCTAAGGATATATGAGGTATGATAGTTAGGCTTGATGATAGTGAAAGGCGAGAAATAAACATCTCGTGAAGTTAGGAATAAGAATCGGAGGAGACGGGGAATGAACATCTTGTGAATAACTCTCAAACTACATGAGTCTTATAAGCTAGCCTTAGATAGACGAGGTTTTACAACTAAGCTGACGACACTGAGAGGTAAGGAAAAAACATCTCGTGAAGCCAATGATAAGCATCTGTTGAGGTAGGGAATAAACGTCCATCGAATACCTCTCGAACTATCGAAGTCTTATAAAATTCCCTTGGATATAGAAGTCTTATAACTAGGCTTGAAGATAGTGAGAGGTGAGGAACAAATATCTTACGAAGTCAGGGACAAACATTTGGCGAAGCGTAGAATAGACATTCCATGAATAGGTCTCGAACTATCGAAGTCTTATACGTGGCTTTAGATAGATGAGATCTTATAGTTAGGCTTAACGGTAATGAGAGGAGAAGAAAAAACATATCGTGAATCCAGGAATAAGCGTTTGGCAAGGCGGGGAATGAACATCCCTCGAATAACTCTTGAACTATCAAAGTAGTATAAGCTTGTCTCGGATACACCAGATCATATACCTAGGCTCAATGATAGTGAGAGACGTCTACCAAACATATCGCGAATAACTCTCGAACTATTGGAGTTTTATAACCCGACCTCAGATGGACAAGGTCTTATAACTAAACTCGACGATATTGAGAGGCGAGGATTAAACATCTCGCAAAGCTAGAAATAAGTATCGGGTAAGTGGGTGATAAACATCCTGTGAATAACTCTTGACCTATCGGAGTCTTATAAGTTGGCCTCGGATAGACAAGGTTTGATAGCTACGCTCGATGATAGTGAGAGGCGATGAATAAACATCTTGCAAAGTAGGAATAAGCATCGGGCAAGGTGGGGAATGAACATATCACGAATAACTCTCAAACTATGGAAGTCTTACAAGCTAGCCTCAGATATAAAAGAGGTCTTATAGCTAGGTTTGATGATAGTGGGAGGCAAGGAATAAACATCTCATATATGCCTATCGAACCATCGGAGTCTTACAAGCTAGCCTCGGATTGACGAGGTCTTATGGCTAGGTTCGACGATAGTGAGAAGTGAAGAACAAACATCTCGTAAGGCCAGGAATAAGCATCGATGAGGCAAGGAATGAACATCATGTGAATAACTCTCAAACTATTCGAGTTCTATAAGCTGGCCTCGAATACACGAAGTCTTATAGCTAGACTCGACAATAGTGGGAGGCGAGGAGTAAATATATCGTGAATAACTCTCGAACTATTGGAGTCTTATAAGCTAGCCTCGGATACACTAGGTCTTGTAGCCTGACTCGACGATAGTGAAAGGCGAGGAATAAACATCTCGTGAAGTTAGGAGTACACATCTGGCAACGCGGAAAATGAACATCCCGTGAATAACTCTCGAACCAGTGGAGTTCTATAAGTTGGCCTCCAATAGACAATGTCATACAGCTTGACTCAATGATAGTAAGAGGCAAGAAATAAACATCTCGCAAAGGCAGGAATAACCATTTGGCGAGGCGAGGAATAAATAGCCCGTGAATACTCTCGAACTATTGGAGTCTTATAAGATGGTCTCGGATAGACGAGGTCTAATAGCTAGGATCGACGATAGTGAGAGGCAGGAAATGAACATCTCGTGAAGCTGAGAATAAGCATCTATCAAGGCGGGGTATGAACATCTCACGAACAAATCTCAAACTATTGGAGTTTTTATAAGCTTACCTTCGATTGATAAGGTCTTATAACCTGGTTCGACGATAGTGAGAGGGGAGCAATAAATAGCTTGTGAACTTAAGAATAAGCATCTGATGAGGCGATGAATAAACATCCCGCAAACAACTCTCGAACTATCAGAGTCTTATAAGTTGGCCTCGGATAGACGAGGCCGTACAACTAAACTCAACAATAGTGCTATTGGAGTCTTATAAATTGGCCTCAGAATGATATTTAGGCTCAACAATAGTGAGAGGCGAGAAATAACCATCTCCTAAGGTCAAGAATAAATATCGGCGTGGCAGGTAATAANTTAAGAATAAGCATCTGATGAGGCGATGAATAAACATCCCGCAAACAACTCTCGAACTATCAGAGTCTTATAAGTTGGCCTCGGATAGACGAGGTCTGATAGCTAAACTTGACGATAGTGAGAGGCGAGATGTATCAGGCGAGGTGGGGAATGAACATCCCACGATAATTCCCAAACTATTGGAGTCTTACAAGTTGGCCTTGGATGGATGTGGTTGTAATATTAGGCTTGCCGATAGTGAAAGGCAAGGAATAAACTACTCTTGAAGCCAGAAAAGCACTTATAGCGAGGCGAAGAATAATCATCCCAGAAACAACTCTCGAACTATCGAAATTTTATGAGTTGGCCTCGAATTGATGAGGTCTTATAGCCTAGCTTGACGATATTGAGAGGCGAGCAATAAACATATCGCAAAACCAAGAATAAGCATCTGATAAGGCAGGGAATGAACATCTTGCGAACAACTCCGGAACTATTGGAAACTTATAAGCTGGCCTTAGATAGACAATGTCTTTTAGCTAGGTTGAAAGTGGTGAATAAACATCTTGCGAAACCAGAGATAAGCATCTCGCAAATTGGGGAATAAACATCCTGCGAATAGCTCTTGAACTATCGGAGTATTATAAGTTGGCCTTGATACATGAGGTCTTATAGCTTGGCTTGACGATAGCGAGAGGCGAGGAATAAACATCTCGTGAAGCCAAGAATAAGCATCTAGCTAGGCAAGGAATGAACGATGCACGAATAACTCTCGAACTATCGGAGTCTTATAAACTTGCCTTTGATATATGAAGTCTTATAGCTAGGCTCGACAATAGTGAGACGCGATGAATAAAATTCTCGTGAAGTCGGTGACAGAAATTGACGAAGCATCAAAATATACATCCTATGAATAGGTCTCGAACTGTCATAGTCTCATATGCGGCCTCGGATAGACGAGGTCTTATTGCATGGCTGACGATAGTGAAAGGCAAGGAAAAAATATATCGCAAACCCAAGAATAAGCATTTGACGAGGCAGGGAATGAACGTCTAGCGAATAACCCTTGAACTATCGGAGTATTATAAGCTGGCCTCGGATACACGAGGCCTTGTAGCTAGGTTCGACGATAGTGAGAGACGATGAATAAATATCTTACAAAGCCAGGAATATGCATCTGGCGAGGCGGGAATTAAAGTCCTGCGAATAACTCTCGAACTAATAGAGTCTTATAAGTTGGCCACGAATAAACGAGGCCTTATAGTTTGACTCGACAATAGTGAGAGACGAGAAATAAACATCTCGCAAAGCTAGGAACAAACGTCTAGCGGGATGGGGAATAAACATCCCAAAAGTAGCTCTCAAACTATCATCGCTTTATAAACTGACATTGGATGGATGAGGCCTTATAGCTAAACTCAACATTAGTGAGAGATAAAGAATATACATCTCGTAAAGCTAGATATAAGCATCGGGCTAGGTGGGGAATGAACATCCCGCGAATAACTCTCGAACTATCGTAGTCTTATAAGGTGGCCTCAGATATGCGAGGTTTTATAGCTAGGCTCGACAATAGTGAGAGTGGACGAATAAACATCTCGCGAAACCAGAGATAAGCATCTCGCGAAGTGGGGAATAAACATCTCATGAATAGCTCTCGAACTATCGTAGTATTATAAGCTAGACTTGATAAACGAAGTCTTATAGCTAGGCTTGACAATAGCAAGAAGCGATGAATAAATATCTCGCGAAGCCAAAAATAAACATCGGCTAGGCAAGGAATAACGTCACGTGAATAACTATCGAACTATCGGAGTCTTATAAACTTGCCTGGATATATGAAGTCTTATAGTTAGGCTCGACGATAGTGAGAGGCGAGGAATAAACTTCTCGGGATGTCAGGGATAAGCATTGACGAGGCATCAAATAAACATCCCACAATAGATCTCGAACTATCATCGTTTCATACATGGCCTCAGAAAGACGAGGGCTTATAGCCTGGCTGACGATAGTGAAAGGCGAGGAAAAAAAACATATCGTGAACCCACGAATAAGCATTTGGCAAGGCAGGGAATAAATGTCTCGCGAATAACTCTTGAACTATCAGAGTATTATAAGCTGGCCTCGGATACACTAGGCCTTGTAGCTAGGTTCGACGATATTTAGAGATAAGGAATAAACATATCGTGAATAACTTTCGAACTAATGGAGTCTTATAAGCTGGCCTCGGATACATGAGGTCTTGTAGCTAGGTTCCACGATAGTGAGAGACGAGGAATAAAGATCTCACGAAACCAGGAATACGCATTTGGCGAGCTAGTGAATTAATGTCTCACGTATAACTCTCGACCTACTGGAGTCTTATAAGCTAGCCACAAATAAATGAGGCATTATAGCTTGACTCGACGATAATGAGAAACGAGAAATAAACATCTCGTAAAGCTAGGAACAAGCGTCTAGCGGGGTGGAGAATAAACATCCCAGAAATAGCTCTCGAACTATCAGAGTTTTATAAGCTGACCTTGGATGGATGAGATCTTATTGGTAAGCTTGACGTCAGTGCGAGGGAATGAATAAACATCTCGTGAATTTAGAATAAGCATCTGGCAATAGGGGAAATGAAAATCCTTCGAATAACTCTCAAACTATCAAAATCTATACGAGGTCTTATAACTAGGCCCGATGATAGTGAGAGTGGATGAATAAACATTTCACGAATGCAGAGATAAGCATCTCGTGAAATGGGGAATACACATCCTACGAATAGCTTTCAAACTATCGAAGTATTATAAGCTAGCCTTGATACACGAGGTCATATAGCAAGGCTTGACAATAGCGAGAGGCGATGAATAAACATCTCACGAAGCCAAAAATAAGCATCTGGCTGGGCAAGGAATGAACATCGCACGAATAATTTTCGAACTATCTGAGTCTTATAAACTTTCCTTGGATATATGAAGTCTTATAGATAGGCTCGATGATAGTGAGAGTCAAGGAATAAACTTCTCGTGAATTCAGGGAAAATGATTGATGGGCATCGAATAGACATCCCGTGAAAAGGCCTCGAACTATTGTAGTCTCATACTCGGCCTCAGATAGACGAGGTCTTATAGCCTGTTGACGATAGTGAAAGGTGAGGAAAAAACATATCAAACCCAAGAATAAGCATTTGACGAAGCAGGGAATGAATGTCTCGCGAAGAAATCTTGAACTATCAAAGTCTTATAAGCTTGCCTCGGATACACGAGATCTTTTGGCTAGACTTAACGATAGTGAGAGACGAGGAGTAAACATATCGCGAATAACTCTCGAACTATCGGAGTCTTATATGCTAGCCTCAAATACAAGAGGTCTTGTAGATATGTTCGACGATAGTGAGAGACGGGGAATAAACTTCTCATGAAGCCAGGAATACAAATCTGGCGAGGTTGGGAATTAACGTCCCACGAACAACTCTCGAACTACTAGAGTCTTATAAGCTAGCCATAGATAAATGAGGCATTATAGCTTGACTCGATGATAGTGAGAGATGAGAAATAAACATCTCGCAAAGCTAGGAACAAGCGTCTAGTGGAGCGGGGAATAAACATCCCAGAAATAGTTCTCGAACTATTGGAGTTTTATAAGCTAACCTTGGATGGATGAGATCTTATAGATAAGCTCGACGTTAGTGAGAGGGAAGGAATAAACATCTCACGAATTTAGGAATAAGCATTGGGCGATGGGAAAATGAACATCCCGTGAATAATTCTCGAACTATCGGAGAGTGGATGAATAAACATCTTGCAAAGCCAAAGATAAGTATCTCGCAAAGTGGGGAATAAACATCCTACAAATAGCTCTCAGACAATCGGAGTATCATAAGCTAGCCTTGATGCACAAGGTCATATAGCTAGGCTTGACAATAGCGAGAGGCAATGAATAAACTCTCGCGAAGCCAAAAATAAGCATTTGGCTAGGCAATGAATGAACATCGTGTGAATAACTCTCGAACTATCGGAGTCTTATAAACTTGCCTTGGATATATGAAGTCTTATAGCTAGGCTCGACGATAGTGAGAGGCGAATAATAAACTTCTCGTGATGTCGGGGATAAGCATTGACGAGACATCAAATAGACATCCTGCGAATAGGTCTTGAACTATCATCGTTTCATACGTGGCCTCATAAAGACGAGGCCTTATAGCCTGGCTGACGATAGTGAAAGGCAAGGAAAAAACATACCGAACCCAAGAATAAGCATTTGGTGAGGCGAGGAATGAACGTCTCACAAATAACTCTTGAACTATCAGAGTCTTATAAGCTTATCTCGGATACACGAGATCTTTTGGCTAGACTCGACAATAGTGAGAGATGAGGAGTAAACATATCAAGAATTAGTCTCGAACTATCAGAGTTTCATATGTTAGCCTCGGATACATAAGGTCTTGTAGCTAGGTTCGACGATAGTGAGAGACGTGGAATAAACTTTTCACAAAGCCATGAATACAAACTAGCGAGGCGGGAATGAACGTCCCGTGAATAACTTTCAAACTACTGAAGTCTTATAAGCTGGCCTTGAATAAATGAGGTCTTATAGCTTGACTCGACGATAGTGAGAGAAGGAAATGTACATCAAGCAAAGCTAGGAATAAGCATCTAGTGGGGCAGGGAATAAAAAAAAGCTCTTGAATTATCACAGTTTTATATGCTGAACTCGGATGGATGAGATCTTATAGCTAAGCTGAACATTAGTGAGAGGGAAGGAGTAAAAATCTCGCAAAGTTCGGAGTAAGCATCGGGCGAGGTGAGGAATGAACATCCTGCAAATAGCTCTCGAACTATCAGAATCTTATAAGCTGGCATTGGATAGATGATGTTAAATATCTTGGCTCGATGATAGTGAGATGCGAGAAATAAACATCTCACGAAGTAGGAACAAGCATCGGGCGAGGCGGGGAATGAACATCTCACGAATAACTCTCCAACTATCTGAGTCTTACAAGGTGGTCTTGGATAAATGAGGTATTATAGCTAGGTTTGACGATGGTGGAAAACGAGGAATAAACATCTCACAAATACCTATCGAACCATTAGAGTCTTACAAGATGACCTCTAATGGACGAGATCTTATAGCTAGGCTCGATGATAGTGAGAGGAGAGGAATAAGCATTTCATGAAGCAAGGATTAAACATATGGCGAGGAAGGGACTGAACATCCCACGAATAACTCTCAAACTATCGGAGTCTTATAAGATGGTCTCGGATAGACGAGGTCTAATGCTAGGCTCGATGATAGTAAGAGACGACGAATAAACTTCTCAAGAAGCAAGGAATACGCATCTGGTGAGGCGGGGAATGAACATCCCATAAATAAATCTCAATCTATCGGAGTCTTATAAGTCGGCCTCGAATGGACAAGGTCTTATAGCTATGATCGATAATAGTGAGAGGCGAGGAATAAAATTATCGCGAATACCTCTCGAACTCTCGTAGTCTAATAAGTGAGCCTCAGATATACAAGGTTATAGCTTGGCTTGACGATAGTGAGAGGCGATGAATAAACATCTCGTGAAGACAAGAGTAAGCATCTTGTGAGACGGGGAATGAAAATTCCTCGAATAACTCTCGAACTATTGGAGTCTTCTAAGCTGACATTAGATAGACGAGATCTTATAGCTTGACTCGACTATAGTGAGAAGCGAGGAATAAACATCTAGCAAAATGAGGAATAAACACCCCGCGAATAGCTCTTATCGGACTTCTATAAGCTGACCTTGGATAGACAAGGTCTTATAGCTAACCTCTTCGATAGTGATATGTGAGGAATAAACATCTCTTGAAGCTAGGAATAAACATCGAGCGGGGAAGGGAATGAACATCTCACGAATAACTCTCAAACTATCGGAGTCTTACAAGCTGGTCTCATATATACAAGGTCTTATAGGTAAGCTCGATGATCATGGGAGGTGAGGAATAAACATCTCAAAAATTGCTATCGAACCATTGGAGTCTTATAAGCTGGCTTCGGATGGATGAAGTCTTATAGCTAGACTGAACGATAATGAGAGGCAAAAATAAACATCTCATGAAGCTAGAAATAAGCATCTGGGGAGGCAGGGAATGAACATTTTGCGAATAACTCTTGAACTATCAGTCTTATAAGCTGGCCTCGGATAAACGAGGTCCTAATGCTAAGCTCGACGATAGTGAGAGGCGAGGAACAAACTTCTTGCAAAGCTAGGAATACGTATCTGGCGAGGTGGGGATTGAACATCTTGGCGATAGTGAGAGACGAGGAATAAACATCTCACGAATAAATCTCGAACTATTGACATCTTATAAGGTGACATTGGATAGACGATGTCTTATAGCTAAGCTCGACGATAGTGAGAGGTGAGGAATAAACATCTCGCAAAGTTAGGAATAAGTATCAGGCGAGGTGAGGAATGAATATCTCGCGAATAACTCTAAAACTATCAAGGTCTCACAAGCTGGCCTCGGATAGACGAGGTCTGATTACTAGGCTTGACTACAGTGGAAAGCAAGAAATAAACATTTCACAAATAGCTATTGAACCATCGGAGTCTTATAAGCTCGCTTCGGATGGTCAAGGTCTTACAACTAGGCTCGACGATAGTGAGAAGTGAAGAATAAACATCTTTCAAAGCCTGGAATAAGCAACTGGCTAGTCAGGGTATGAATTCAAACTATCTAAGTCTTATAAGCTGGCCTCAAATAGACGAGTCCTAATGCTAAGCTCGATGATAGTGAGAAGCGAGGACTAAACTTCTTGCAAAGCCCCGAATAAGCATATGGCAAGGCATCGAAAGAACATCCCGCAAATAACTCTTGAACTATCGGAGTCTTATAAGCTGGCCACGGATAGAGGATATCTTATAGCTAGGCTAAACGATAGTTAAAGGTGAGGAATAAACATCTCGTGAAATTAGAAATAAGCATCGGGTGAGGTCGGGAATAAACATCTCGCAAATAACTCTCAAAATATCGGAGTCTTACAAGTTGTCCTTGAATAGATGAGGTCTTATAGATAGGCTTAACGATAGTGGGAGGCGAGAAATAAACATCTTGCAAATAGCTATTGAACCATCAGACTCTTATAAGTTGGCCTCAGATGGACGAGGTCTTATAATTAGG
Source organism: Fraxinus greggii (assembly GCA_903798315.1). NCBI lineage: Eukaryota > Viridiplantae > Streptophyta > Magnoliopsida > Lamiales > Oleaceae > Fraxinus > Fraxinus greggii. The sequence continues at coordinate 16,714 of CAIGRK010127413.1, forward strand.
CTTGATGATGTAAGAGACGAAGAATAAACATCTCGTGAAACTAGGAATAAGCATTTACGAGACAGAGAATGAATTCGAACTATGGGTGTCTTATAAGCTGGCCTCAATGCTAGGCTCGACGACAGTGAGAGGGGATGAATAAACTTCTCGCAAAGCAAGGAATAAGCATCTGGCGAGGTGGGGAAAGAACTCCCCATAAATAACTCTCGAAATATCAAAGTCTTATAAGCTGACCTCGAATAGACGAGATCTACTGAGGCATGGAATAAATATCTCTCGAACTATCATAGTCTTCTAAGCTGGCCTCGAATAAATGAGGCCTTATAACTTTGCCGACGATAGTGAGAAGCCAGGAATACGCATTTGGCGAGGCGGGGAATGAACATCCTGTGAATAACTCTCAAACTATCGGAGTCTTATAAGCTGGTCTCGGATAGACGAGATCTTATACTTAGACTTGACGATAGTGAAAGGCGAGGAATAAACATCTCACGAATAACTCTTGAGCTATCAGAGTTTTATAAGTTGGCCTTGGATAGACGAGGTCTTATAGTTAGGCTTGACGATAGTGAGAGGAGATGAATAAACATCTCGCGAAGCCATGAATAAGCATCTACCGAGGCGGGGAATGAACATCACGCAAATAACTCTCAAACTATCGGAGTCTTATAAGCTGGCCTCGAATAGATGAGGTCATGAAGCTAGGCTCAATGATAATTATGGGCGAAGAATAAATATCTCGCAAAGCCAGTAAAGGCTCCTTTTGCAAGGGCAAACACATCTGGCTGAGGCTACAACGTTGCTCATTTTTTAAAGGTAAATACTTCAAGATTTCGCCCCTTCCTTTATTCAAGGAACAATGATTCGTGGAATGCTGCCTTTGCTCGCCTTAAGCAATTGAAATTATCATTATGGCCTTTGAATAAGAGAAATCCAAGCTAGTTATTTCATTGAACACTAGCGATCCATTCTTGCAACCTGGAATTGTGTGCTATCCTTTTGTCTCAAGATTTGAGCTTAGATGTGGATCAATAGTAAATAAGGAATTATTTTACTGGAGGTTTCTAGGTGTCGTTTGTTATTGATGCCTTGGAATGAACAAAATCTGATTGGGGCATTTTGTGGAGCAGTTGATGTTCATAACAATAATTCGTAAATTTTTACAGCAATTTGCATGTGTTCCAAACCAAATATTTGAAACCGTATTTACCTTCCCTGTGCACCTCTGAAGCATATATGTTGCCTAGAGGAAGAAAATTTGAATCCACCATGTAAACACATGTTCTCAGGCGCGTAGACGGTGAGTTCTCCCATTTAAAAACAGCATCCAAGTCAAAAATAATGCCCACTAATTTTTCCATGGAAAATAAGTCTAGAAATGGGAATAATGTCCAGTAGGCCAATTAAAGTCGGTCAAATAAATTAGAAGCAAATGTGCCCATTCAAACTTATAAGCATAGAATATGAGGCTTAATGAAAATAAATTGCTGGCCCAAATCTCCACTTTCCATATATAAATAGCCCATTAAAAAAATACCCAAGTGACAAGAATTTAGAGAAAAATTCATTTATCAGATTTTTACTTTATACTATTTCAAAAATAAGAAAATAAATTTCAAATTTCTAAAATCAGATAATAGACACACACACACACACACACACACACACACACACATATATATAAAACCTACCCCATCTCCACCACCCCTACGCTCCAGCGACCGTTCCGACCGCTACTTTGATTCTGGCGACTATTCTGGTGACCGTTCCGCCACCGATTTATTCCGACCACTGCTCCAATTCTGGCAATTGTTCCAACTCCGACGAATATTCCGGCAACAACTCCGCCATACTTTTTTTGTACAATTGACATGATTTTTGGCCTCTTGATTGTTGCCTATGACTAGTAATATAAAATGTAACCTGTAAATTTGAACATTGACTCTACAAAATAATACGTGACTTGTTAATATTGATCTGTGACCCGTTTATATTGATTTGTGACCTATAAAAAATGACTGTGGCTTTTGAACTCAAACCTGTGATAGTGATCTGTGACCTTAACGACGAAATAATTAGCCACAATTCTGTACAATATGATATAGAAATGTAACCTTAACAACTCATTTATTCATTGCAAATCGATCACAATTTATCAAATTATTGGTCACGACTTATTTTTTGGTTACAAATCAAGAATTTTATAGGTCACATGTTATTTATCAGNACCTATAAAAAATGACTGTGGCTTTTGAACTCAAACCTGTGATAGTGATCTGTGACCTTAACGACGAAATAATTAGCCACAATTCTGTACAATATGATATAGAAATGTAACCTTAACAACTCATTTATTCATTGCAAATCGATCACAATTTATCAAATTATTGGTCACGACTTATTTTTTGGTTACAAATCAAGAATTTTATAGGTCACATGTTATTTATCAGTCATAAATCGAAAATTTTATAAGTCTGATTATTTCAAGATACAAATCAATAATTTTATAGGTCACAAATCAAAAAATTACAGATCACAGTTATCTATCAATCACATATTTTCAAAATTATTGGTCATAGATTAATTTTTAATCACAAATTGTCGAATTTTAAAGTTACAGTTAGTCCAAATAGTTGGTCCCCTACACCACACCCCACCACCGATCCCGATCCACCACCAATTTTGGTTACAAATCACCACAACCGGCAACTCACCACAACCACTATCACTAACATCGCCAACACAGTCACAACTCATCATAAGCATCACCGTCGCGGCCAATCCCCACCTCCACCTCCACCAACCGCAACCGAACAAAACAACCACCACCAATCCGCAGCGCCCAAACCACCACCAACACCACAGTGCCGCACGCACGCAATTGCCACCACCACCAACAAAAAATAGAAAACCCCCCAGTGCCAACACCAACTCCACTCCAACACCCACCGCACGCACGTAGCACCCGATCCACCGCCAACACCAAGGCGCCGCACACAAAATTGCCAACCACACGCATAGACACCACACCCACCGCCAACCGCACACACAGACACCAACCTCCAACCAACCGCACGCCAGAACAACAGTCCCCATCCACCATTAAGTCATTTACGGATCTACACCTAGACCACATTCCACAACCACCAAACAAAAAAAGGAAAAGAACAACAGATCTGCGTGCTCAAACCATGGATTTCATAAGGGCGCCGTCACGGCGCGGCTGCGCCTCTGATCGGCGAGTGATATTTCATCGGATCGGAAGAACGGTGAGGGTAGAGAGTGTGTCGAGGCAAAGCAGCTGCGAGAAGCGGATGGAGGTGGAAGCGCGATAAATCGAAATGGAGAATGGAGAGGAAGGGAGGGAGAGAGAGAGAGA